>PVIC010025264.1:0-25452 GCA_004025085.1 Thryonomys swinderianus
GTTCTCAAGATCCATCCATTTAGCTATAAACATCTGAAGATCATCCTTCTTTATGGCAGAGTAGCATTGTATTAAAAAACATTTTCTCTATCTGTTCATCAGCTATAATTGTCAAGAATGTGAAGAAATTAGAAACCTAGTGAAGTGAAAAATGATGTAGTCGTTTTGAAAAATAATTTTACAGTTCTTTGATACATTATACCACGTGATCTAGAAATTCACTTCTTTGGCATACATCTAAGAAAAATGAACACATGTTCATAAGTTTCTACATGAATGTTCTCAGTTACATTATTTATAATAGGTAAACTGTAGAAGCAAGATAAATATCCATTAATTAACAAACATATTGGGACAGCACAACAGAATATTATTTAGCAGTAAAATGAAATGATGTCCCGTTGTATGTGACAGTATGGATGGGTTTAGGAATATTATAGGTGAAATCAGCAAAACAGAATATGTTTTCAATGACTCCACTCATACGATATGTGCAACAAACGTACAGTGTAAAGACAGAAACGCATTAGTGATTCCTTTGAAGTGGACACAGGTGTGTGACTAGATACTAAGACAGAATGGAAAGCTTCCAAGGGTTCTCTACGTGACAGTATCGATAGGTTGTATTGGTGTCTACAGAAATCTGACTCTAAAATTGCAGAGTTATATAACTTAAAGAACTGAATCTGTAAAATGCATGTCAGTAATTACTAACCGTGCACTTTTAAAGTGCTTTCTGTGTCATTGTGTGTCATTTTGTTCTATTTTTCAATTTATGTATTTAAAGATCCTCTCTTTTTAAATTTCTCTCACCTGCAAAAAGAATTGTAAGTTGCCGATTTTCTTGGAACCATTACTTCTAGAAAATCCCTGGATGGTTCATTTGTTTGTTACTCTGTGTTATTCGATATGTACAAATTTAAAATACTAATATTTGGCTCCATGTATACTCATGGCTTATAACAGGAAGCTTATCTCCCTTGGTAGCGTATAATTTATACATGACTCACTGCTGGTGAACCAAATATATGTTTTCATCTTCATTCAAAACATCTACAAAGGCAAAAGTATAGTTTCAAGGGAACTAAAATTTGTATAGCAACTGAGAGAAATGGAAGAAAGAATACCTCAAATGATGCATCACTAATCACAATGACTGCTCTAAATATTTGACATTTTTCCAGAAGCTTATTTTTAGCCACCTCACTTAGCAGATGAATTCTTTCATTATTTATTGAAAACTTTGTGGTTATAACTAACACCTGTGTCCTTACACACACACACACACACACACACACACACACAGCGTGTGTGCATAATGTTTCACGTAAATATTTCTCCTGTCCTGGAGAAGAAAAGTATCTTCTTCTAAGTGTACGGCTACAAAATCATTATGTATACAGTTCTTTGGTGGAAAACTGATGGAATCCAGATGACTGGCTAGAACTGTAGCACGGCTACCTCTACATTAGAGCTTCCACGTGTGCAGGTGGCATTTCCTGTCTCCCTGGAGAGCCAGAGGCAGAGCACCCAGTGCCCATATGCAGGGTGCAGTCACCGCAGAGCGCACAGAGCGATGGCTCCTTTAGATCTGGTGAGCTCATCCTGAACCGAAAGAGAGACCCACGGCAGGACGGATGGACAGGAGGACTCTGGCCCTGCCCTCGTGGACACTTGGGGAAATGCTGCAGACTGTAGACCCTCAGCCACTTTGGGGAGCTGCCAGTCATGAAACTGCTGTGCTGTCCATGTGTGCCTTTCCAATCTAGAGTCTTGCTACTTAAAGCCACTTTGGTACCCAAAACTAGAAAAGCGAATGGGAATCTGCATCTACAGCTCTGCAGACAGAGCAGGCTCTACCTACCCTCCACAGACCAGGGAAGCAGCCAACCCCACAGGGCCCCTGCGTAGCTCTCAGACATGGATGAATGCCCCACTGACTCACCGCAGCAGATCCCGGGTTCTGAGGTGACTCCCGGTGTGACTGAAGAACCCTCTCTCAACACAGTCAGATCCACCAGGGATGGAGACGCCAGTCACTACGCCCCTAAGTGGGCAATAGAGTCTCACAGTCCTTGCTGTCTGTATCACTGAAAGGCCGACGTGGGTCATGGAGGCTGCACCAGTGAGTCACTTGGAATCAGAGTCACTGCAGCATATCCCAGCAACAGCCACAGCCACAGTGCCAATGAAAAGTATCTGGACTACAAAAGCTGCTGTATGAAATTAGCAGATGCAACTGGCTGATCACCTCCATAAAAACAGAGGCACAAGAAACATGAAAACCGTCTCATAATCCTCCAAAGAAACACAGTAGCTCTCTGAGAGGAGACCTGAAGAAAATACAATGTACTTCAAAAGAACGATTTTTAAAGAAAGCCAAGAAGCTAGAACAGCAGACCATCCACTGAAATTAAAAAGACATTTCGTTATATGAATGAGACAGAGATTGAGAGTATAACAATGAGTCAGTTGGGGCCAGAGGCTTAGCTCAGTGGTTCCACTCCCTGCCTTGCAAGGGCAGGTTCCAAGATCAATTCCCTGATACCAAGAAGAAAAAAAGTCCCACACACAAAAAAAATGAGCCAATCAAAGATCTTTGCTATTAAGAATTCAAGAGAAAATTAAAATCCAGATGAGACCATAACAAAAAAAATAATCATCAACAAGAAATAACTTCTTAGCTTGAAGGCAGGATGTGTGCCTGTGTGCGTGTGTGTGTGTGTGCGCGCATATCTAAGCACCAAGCATTGAACTCAGGCTTCAACTAAAAACCTCTTCCGCTAAACACATCTTCTGCCAAAAGACAATACTTTTTGAATGAGCCAGACAGATTTAAGAAAATAAAAAATGAGAAAAAATGATAAAAACCCTGGAGAAAGTCTTTCTCATTACAGCACACAAAAATGAGCACTTTGACACTGAGTGTTAGAAAAGAAATGGAAAGGTCACTGAAAAATATATTGCACAAAGTAATGATTACAAACTTTCAAATTCGGGAAAAGAGATGGACACCAGTTCTGAGAAAGCTTAAATAATTCCTAATAAATTTGCCAGCAGAAATCCTCTGGTGAGCATTACCAAAATGCTCAAAAACATTGAAAAATATGATGGTAATTTGTAAAAAAGGAAACAAAGCTTATGTATATAGAGGGCAGGGGGTTGTAGGGCAGGTAGGGGAATGGAAAAAATGAGACTTAAACTGTATCATATTGGTACAAATTCCCAATAATGTGTGTTCACATTTGTGTGTGTATAATGTACCAATAAAGATTCAAATTGAAAAGAATGTTGAAAGTACGTGACAAAGAAGAGATACATCAAAGCAAAGCAACAAGAGACAAAAATGCTTTTTTTCTTATAAATGATTCTGACCAAAAGCTGAGTTCTTAGTAAAAACCCTATAGTCCTGGGGAGAATGGGATGAATTCAAAAATTGCCAGTCAAGAGTAGTATACCAGCAAAATTCCCCTTCTGAAATTAAAAACAAAAATTCCAAGATAAGAAAAAATTGAGGAAATTCATCACCACCAGATAAGAAATGTTGAAGGAATCCTACATAAGAAATAAAATGATGTTAACTACCATCACGAAGGAATGTAAAAGTGCAAATCTCAGCAGGCAAAGGGACATACGAAATAGAACAGAAAGTTAACAAAACTATTTTACCAAAAACACCAAAACCCAGGAAGACCAAGAGAAGAAGGAAAGAGCAAAGGATACATGAACTAGAAAAATAAACAAAATGAAAGAAAAATTTTTACTTACAAGTAGTAGAGTGTGAATGAATTGACTTGCCTGGTTAGGATTACACTGTTTGAATGGAGTTTTTTATGAAAAGAATAAAAACATAAACAAAAATGAGCCCCAGTAATCTGTTGCCTAATAGAACTCATGTCAGTGGGCTGGGGATTCACCTCAGTGGCATCACTTCTGCCTTACAAGAACAAGGTCATGAATTCAATCCCCAGTACTGCAAAAATAAAACAAAAAGAGGAAAAAGAAACCATGTCAATGAAGATTTGTAGGGACTGGTAGTAATGGACAGGAAAATTATGCCTAAGTCATGCAAGCAGAAAGCAAAAGTAAAGAAGAAAAGCTGTACTTATATTAGATAAAATAGACTTTAAGGATCTTCAATAAGAAGCTATAAGAAGAAAACATGAAGCTCATTATATGATGCTAAAGGGATAATTTCACCAAAATGAGATAGTAATGGTGCTATATATGGAACAGTAGAGCAACACTAGAGCATTCATTATATGATAAAAAATGAACTGCATCGAAAAGAAGAGATAGACTCATGTAAAGTCATAGTTGAAGACTTCAGTGTTCCACTGTCATCAGTGGACAGATAATTTAAGCTAAACAAGCAAACAATCAGCTTTAAATTATATTACACCAAATAACCCTAGCAGATATTTATAGAGTATTTTACCTAGCTGCAGAATACACATTTCTCCCATCAGCATATGGGACATTCTCCAAGATAAGCACATACAAGGTGATGAAAACAAACTCAATCAGTTGAAGAGTACAAGCTGAAATTATAGCATGTATTTTGTCAGACCACATAAGTAAACCTAGAAATCAATTAATAGAATATTTGTAGTTATACAGATACAGAGAAATGTAAAGAACATTATCTGTAACAACCAAAGGGCTAATGAAGAAACCAAAAGAAAAAATTCAAAATTTCTTGAAATAAAGGGAAATGAAAGCAGAGTGTGCTAAAACCTATGGGATACAGCAAAAGTAGTACAAAATGCACCAGACTAGAAGTTTACAGCAACAGGCAATTACATCAAGCAAAATATTATAGAGACATCAATTCATCAACAATAATTAACTCAGAACTAGGAGAGTAGGAACAAGCCAAATGCGAAGCAAAAGTAGAAGTATCAGAGAATAAATAGATGAAAAGTGACATTAAACAATAAAAAGATCAATGAAATTAATTGATTTTATGAAAGACAAATAAAATTGACATTTAGCTACACTAAACAAGTAGAAAAGAGAAGGCCTTAGTAAATAAAATTAGCCATTTAAAAAGGAGATATTACATCACACACTACAGATACACAAGTGATTGTTGGTGATTATTATGAATAACTGTACACCAAAAAAATTGATAGTCTAAAGAAATGATCAAATTCCTTCTCATGTACACCTTACCAACATTGAATCAAAGTACTGAAAGGGACAGGAGCCTTCAGAAATCATTCTAGGAAGAAGCGATACCAAGGGTCCAATACCAGACAAGAACACAACAGCAACAGCAAACTTTGTACACCAATCTTGCTTGTGCAAGTAGACACAGAAATTATCAGCACAACGTCAGAAAATCAGATCTACCAGGAAACACAAAAGATCATACACTCCGGAGCCATTCGCAGAAGTTGCCCCGCACTGATCTGCCGCTGTCCCATGCCCTGTCACACCACCCACTCTCTCTGCATCCTCCTCAACTAACCCACTTTTTAATTCTGCAAACTAAATTACAACGCGGTAATCACTTCCAGGCAAAAACAGCTCACAGTGGAAGAAACAGTTCAGAGCTGTGGTGAGGTACCACTCTCTCTATGGGATACTTGGATGGCAAAAACGATTTTTAATTGAATTCTTTATTGGTACATATTATATACAGCTCACAATCACACACAACATTGGGAATTTGTAACAGTGTATGACACAAGTTCATTCTCATTTTTACCTACATCCCTACCCACACCCACCCCCACTCCCTATATACATGCTCTTTTATTTTCTTTCGGAATCATATTTATTCCTTCCCCTCATCACGTTCCTACACCAAATTTTAACAGCATTTTAATCCTTGAATTGTAGAAGATAAATGTAGAAACACACATGAACAAATAATTTGTAAAAGATAGTATTAGCCATAGTAGGGATCTATGGAAAACCATAGAAAATTTGAGTTCAGGAAAAAAAAAAAAGTTGAAGTATTAGAATTTGAGGTAATTTTGTAAGGAGTTACTGAGAAATGTGTCATTTCACAGCTCATTTTGAATCCACTTTTCAATAAATGTTTCTTTGAGGGTTAGGTACAGGAGAAAATTGCCCAGGTGATATTGTTTTCGAGAGTATCAAACTAGCCTAAAGACATGCTCTAGCCTGACTCTGGAATTTTGACTTCCACCCAGAGCACTCCCCACTTTCAGCACATAGACTCCTTTGCTCCTTACTGGTGACAAATTGAGAAATAATTTGGTTTTTTGGGGGTTTTGTCTCTTTTTAATACAACAATCACGTGTTGATGGGTCTGTTTTATGTGGTTTTCCCTAGGATGTTTGGTATTTTCCATAATAACTAAGTTACTATACTTGTAGAATAGCCAAAATATTTCCAGTGCTATTTGAAAATCCTAAACATACCAAGAAGTAAAAATTATTAAGACATAGAGGAAAGTCCATCAGGCTAAAGTAAATATCTTAGCCAAATATTAACACTTCCTTGCAAATACTGGTCTGTAATGTCAAAGGGAAAGACCTGACACTTGCTAATGCTTCTTATCTTTAAGACATAATTGTCTCGTGCATTTGGGCAAGCATATATGTACTACTGTAAATAAATATTTCAGCCAAAATTAAGAAGCCTGAGCTATTTCTATTTATTAGCCTGAACTATTTATAATTCTAAAATGAGATTGAGATAAAGCTACAATAAATTTTGATTTACATGAAATGTTCAAAGACAAGTAAAATTTATTGAGACATCAAGCATTGTAGCCAAGTGTGATATCATGTTGATTAAGAAATGTTAGAATTGCTATCTCAAGTTGTTAAAAATTGTGGATTTTATCAGACGCAGACCAAACATGTCACATCTTGTCACAAATTCTATATTTTTCTTATACCAAGAAGAAGGTTTAAATATTCCATTACTATAATGCCTGCCACTGCATATTTCTGTAACTAATCACTTAATTTTTTTCCTGACCTTTAGGGACAAATATGGATGTGTATCATAAGTAATTATAACCCATAAAATTTAGTGTATTAACTTTGGCGTAATCCCAAAATCTTTGGAATATTTTTGAAACTCCATAAAACCTGTTCTTTCCAGACTGTTTTTATGTCTGCAGAATAAATGTTAATATTGTTTCTGCTTGTATTTTTCACTTCCTCTTTAACTAAACTGACTACTCATGTGTACTACCCCTTCATCTTCAAGGCTTTTACCTTCAATAGTGCAACGCTACAGAATTAAAGTTTGACTTTACATAGAACTGGATTTTATCACTTTGCTGCCATGTGATATCAGAAACTATACTTAGCATTTCTCAGACTGTTGACCATCCTGTAAATCCATAATGATAACACCCAGTTTGAGAACTGATGTGAGCATTAGCAGTCATGCTTGTGATGCTCCCAGGAAATTAGAAAAGGTAACTAGAACTTATCTTGTGAAAAATGTACACTGTGTCTATCTGGCTAGGAATCTTCCTTACTTATATACCTTGAAACTTATTCAAACTTTAGATTATATCTTAATATGAAAAAATATTTGTTTCTATGTTTTTCATGGACACATGAGAGCACTCTCAGAGTAAAAGGTAATAAACTGGAGATTTGTATAATTTTACAGGTTCTGAATGATTATATAAATGTAAAGAATGTATTGTTCTAATATTAGAAATGTGTGTAAACTAGCTACTAGCTACTTCTTTTCAGTGCCCAAATACCTCCTTTCTCTCTTCCCATACCACATTTTTCTTTTGAGAGGGTGACCAATGGCTACATCGCTCACCTTTTGATCTCTGACCTGTAACTTCCTTGCATATTTCTCCAATGGGAGACACTTCAAGAGATAAAAGTTCAGGAGGAGAGAGAGGTCACTGTCCTAAGAGACTGTGTGTACTTAGAGTAATGTGTGGGCTTACCACTAAATTCCAAAAAACAGAGAAGAAAAAGATATTCTAATGTAGTTGGAGTTGTTACCCAGCATGAAATTTCATCACTGAATGTTGAACAATTCATATTTTAGCCCATATGGATTATATAAAGTAAATTTGTTATTTCATGTTTCACTGACTTATCCATAGTCAGTGGTGCAGTGCTTCATGATTGCTTTTGTGTGAAAACAATTTCGTTCACAAACAAGCATTTGAAAACCTTTCTTTTGGTTTGCAAAGTCTGCATGGGTGACAAATACTACCATGCTGACTTTCCCACCAACACCAGCATGGCCATCTTTTCCAAAATCATAGAAAAATTAAGTTCATGAACCAAGGTACCACTGTGTAAGGAAGACACACAACTAGTACTGACATTTATTTCTACTTCTGTTCACAGTTTACTCATAATTCATTTAATTCTACCAAAAGCCTGGGGCAATGGTCCTAAACTCATCCCAATTTTCAGTAAAGGAAGCAGGCAGATAGGTAATTAATAATTAAGGTAACTGGCTATTGATTTTTGAGCCATCCTTGTATCCAGCTATGCTACTATATTTGACAATTAATTCTAGCAGTCTTTTGGTTGAGGTTTTAAGATCATCTAGAGAGTATCATATCATCAGCAAATAGTGACAGTTTAACTTTCTTTCCTATCTTTATTCCTTTCATTTCTTTCTCTTGTCTAATTGCTGTGGCTGTCTCCAGCACTATATTGAACAGGAGTGGTGATAGTGGACATCTTTATCTTATTCCTAATCTTAGTATGTAAGGTTTCAGTTTTTTCCCATTTAATATAGATCATAAATAGCTTTATTAGGTTTAGATAAAGCCCATCTATTCCACTTTTCTGTAGGGTTTTGATCATGAATGAGTGTTAGGTTTTTTCACATGATTTTTCTGCATCTGTTGAGATGACTATATGGTTTTTGTCCATGAGTCTGTTAATATAGCATATTACATTTATTGATTTACATATATTGAACCATCCTTGCATCCCTGGGATGAATTCAGCTTGGCCATGGTGCAACAAATGCTGGCAAGGCTGTGGGGAGGAGGAAACCCTTCTCCATTGTTGGTGGGAATGTAGATTGGTGCCACCACTGTGGAGATCAGTGTGGAGATTCCTCAAAAACAGAAACAAAAACAAAAACTAGGATTAGAGGTCCCATCTGACCATGCCTTTTCCCTATTAGATATATACACGAAAGAATTGAAAGATTCATACCACAGCTACATATGTGCACCCATGTTTATAGCAGCTCAATTTGTGACAGCTAAATCCTGGAAACAACCCAAATGCCCATCAACTGGTGACCAGATGAAGAAGATTTTTTTTTTTGAGACAGGGTCTTGCTTTGTAGTTCAGGCTGGCTCTGAGCTCACTATGCAGCCTAGGCAAGCTTTGAACTCAGCAATCCTCCTGTCTGCCTCCTGAGTGCTGGGATTACAGGCGTGAGCCACCACACCCGGCTATGTGGGTTTTTTAATATAAAATGGAATATTATTCAACCATAAAGCATGATAAATTTGAGTCACTTATACTCAAATGGATGTACCTTGAGAACATACTCATAAGTGAAATATGTAAGTCACAGATGTGTAAATACCCCGTCTTTTCTCTGGTATGAGAAAATGAAGATATGAGTTCTAAAATGTAGGATGGATATTGTGAAATAGAACATATTCAGAGGGAAAAGGTGGTAGGGGTAAGTAAAGGAAAAGAAAACACTAGATGGTTTAAAAAAGGAAACAAATCTTATGTGTATGGGGGTGGGGGATTGAAGGGTGGGAAGAGGAAGGAGAAAAATGAGAGGTAAGTCATGTCTTGCACTGATACAAATTCTCAGTATCAATCGTGATCATGAGGTGTACATAAAATGTACCGATAAAAATCAGTTTTTTAAAAGAGAGTAACAGGCTAGTTCACGTTGCAGTCAAGGATGACACTGAGCTTGGAACTCACGTGAACTGACCCCTTAGCTTGGCTTGGCACAATTATGCCATTTCCTTCTCTCTTTTTTTTCTTTAAACATTTAATTTTATAAAATTATCCTCCTTCCATATTCTCCTTCTCTTGACCAATCATCTTTGTACCAGAATGATGCCACCTTTTTCTCATTTCCCACCTTTAATTTCTGGGATTCAATTTTTTTCTATAATATTTTCTTCTAAATTTTTAACAGAGATTAATAAAACTTTCCTCAGAGATTAATGGAAACAGTGTTCAAAAATTAGAAAATTAACCTCCTCGATAAGTTCAATGACCAATTTAAAAAAAATTACAGGGACAAGCTTATATCTCTAGAGAGATAAAAATAAATTTCTTAAAATCACGAATATAAATTAAATCGACTTGAAAACCATCATGGAGCAGCAGTTCTAAAGCATTTATAAACTGACAAATCAAATTCCGCTCAGCTTTTTATGCTGCAATGAAAACAAAGATGTGTTTTTCTGACTGTCACTAGTCAACGTGCACCACAAAACCATGAGACTTGTAAAGACTGAGGATCTCTGCATTAACCACATTATTATAGGCATGAGATGTTTTGGTTTTCTATTCCTGTGACTTATCTTCTTTATATTTGACCTACTTGCTTCATTGTAAGGGCATTACTCCATTCAACACAGATATTACTCAATTTCCTATCAAGTAGTAAATTATTTAAAAAGAAAGCATTAAAATAAAAAAGTCTTTGAAAGCTATACAAAAATTCATCACCAAGCATACAAATTATAAAATAGTTTATAATAGGACAAGTAATATTGACTTCCTGACCATATATTCTATTTTGATTAAATATATAAACAAGCATTATTTTCTCTAACCTTTATAGATAATTCACATCTTAGAGATGCCAAGAGAAAGACACTAAGATTTTATGGTGAAGGCCATTTAATTTACTTTCCATCAATTCTTCCTTGTAACACAGATACTCAAGGCAATGGAATTTATCTGCATTACCATATTTGAGGGTGCTGTGACTCCATTCCTCAATTTCCCCCCCCACCTTTCCAGTCTGCGGATTTCTAATGTTCCTCTAGACCTGAACTGCTTGCCATGTCTTACTTTCAGAACACTTCTGTTAAAAAAATACGTAAATCTTTACAAGAAAGCATTGAGTCAGAAAAAGCAGAGAAAACATTTCCATATCAGTAAAGACACTGAAAGGCTTTTGGGGTTGTATTTTCCATCTTATCTTCCTTTTGACACTTATTTTCTCTGTAGTACAGCAGCAATAATATTATTTTGCCCTTCTTATTTTTACTCTACACATCTTAACCTCGTGCTAATAATAGCTTCTCTGGTTATTATCTCTTTCCACACCTCTGCAGCTCTTCTTTTAAGCCTGAAGTCACTATTTACTTTAGAAAAAAATAGTACCTTGAAAGGCAACGTAAAGGTGAAAATCAAGCTTTTTGTGATTCCAGAAACTGAAGGTCAGAGCCTTGGTCTCTCAGCCTAGAAATCAAGGACTTCTAACTTCCCTTGCAGGCTTTCTTCCTTGCAAGGTTTTGAAAGCAGAATGTGAGTGACAAGCTAGGATGGCATTACCATTTGGGGGACACAATTCTGTAGGTGACACTGTGCACAGGAAAAAAGGAGGTGAAGATAAATTGTCACTGAATTGGTTTTCACACCACCGAATGTATATTTTAGTTTAACAGTAGTGACAGTCAGTACCAACCTGCTGACAGATGGCTGCTAGCAAGTAGATATGTTTGAGGCTCACTGTCAAGATAGAGGCTTTCATGTTAACTGAACAACATTTTTAAAAGAGTATTTCAAAGGATGGTGAAAATAAAGGAAAGTGATATTTAACACATACATTGTAGAAAGAGTATCTGAGAGTCCAAAGCAGGGCTGAAGTTGGCAGGCTCAAGATAACTAAATGTTCTGGGGTTGAACACTGCCTGGGAAAAATAAATCCTTAAAACGGAGGGCTGGTGCTTTGCGTGGGCTTTGCGAGGATAAGACTGCTCAGGGAAAATTGCAAAGGGTGCCAGATAAGAAGAGCCCAGAAGACTGTCACGTATGTCTCTCTAGCCAGAACATCAGCAAAGAGGGAGAGGAAGGTAAACTTAACAGGCTATCGCCCAACGATATGCCCTCCACACTCTTTTGCTGTCTCCGTTGTAATCTTGACCTATCATTACTGGAGTTGAAGACCATGATTAAATGATGTTGCTGTTGAGCCATCTTCTAAAGTGTTTAATATCCACCACACCATGTTGAAGCACCTATTGTTTTTATCCTCATTTTACCTAAGAGGAAATGAAAACACACGGAAGTTTCATAATTTCTCCAGATGGCCTAGTCCTGTGTTACATCAATGAGATCAAGCATGGAAACCAAGCAAAGGAAATCAGAGCCCACCACCCTTGCTGTTAACCCTTTAGTGCAGCTGACTTACAAAATGTGAAATAACCCTAAGAGGCTTCTCACAGCTTTGGGAACAGAGAGAGGTGCAAAAAAACTCATTTATTAGCAGAAATGACAAGCCAACACTGTGGCTCAAAGAGCATGCACGCACACGTGTGTGTGTACGCGTGGGAGTGTGCTCAGAAGGAAGGAAAGGTACATCCAGATTGTTTTCATTTTCAGTTAAAAATAGTCTATTTTTATAATACAGAAATATTGAACTGAACTAAGAGAACTAGCCATGAAATGCTCAAGATGGCAGTTTGTATTTAAGTTTTATACTCTTGTTTCTTGCATTTTGATATTATTAGGGCTTAGATCAAAGAAAATCTCTCATTTTGAATTTTATGCTTTGATCTTTACATGAAATTTTGTAGGTTTTTATCAGTTCCAGTTTATTTTATTGAAGGCCCATAAGCAATATACATTAGATGCCATTTAATTCTACCTCGTTCAATGGACAGCAGTTCTGTTCAGTTATCAATACACTTGCTCACTACACGTCCTGAATGTTAGGACTGCTTTTCTAGAGCTCTCTATGATTCTGTTACTGAGGCCATAAAAGGAGTGTAACAACACTAGACACCTGAACGTACTGTGATGTATGTTAAACACTCCAGAAGAGCAGGCAGACAACTCAATTTATGGTGGACTCTATACATCCCATATCTGGCAAGCCTTACAGCTAAAAATTTCAATCTGTAGTAGGGATGATTCCTTACTTCCCTCCTCACAAAATGAATGACTTTTTTATCTTTCACCATATGATGCTCCATCAATTAATTTTCAATACAGAACAGCATATTTGCCAAAGGTACATACAAACCAATCCTTTTAATGTTTATGATTGTAAAATACTGTAATATAAGATCTCTTCCCTGCATAGCATGCTTATATATTTTGTCTTATATCAAAAAAATTGCTAGCTCATGAAATTTTGTCATCACTGTTAAAAATATAAAAGCTATTTTAAATGACCTAAATACTTCATATGCTTGGAGAGATAACTGTCTGAAGAATATTTTCCGGGATACATGAACAAAACAGTTTCTGATATACCTGTGTCATTAAATCATCATTTATAAACATCTCTATGTGTTCTGTGCTCTTAAGTTGATGCTGTGAACTTCAAAGGCACTAATCATTAGAGAGAAGACAGTATCTACTTTCAGAGATGACCTATGAAATAGGTCAGTCCTAAGTTTGCAACACTATAAATCCTCTATAAATGTTTCATGTGATTTATGTATATTCATTTCATTGAAAGATGAAAACTATTTCTCATCCGTGAATCTGGGTAGCCTGTATGAATTTCTCATCTGAACTGAAAGCAACAGAAGTAAATATGAATGCGTGCTTCGCCTGGCTCTGGAAAAGCCTGGAAGTTTCTAATTTTAGCCTTAGAGTCCCAGACCACCATGACGGAAGCTGAAGTCCCTGCTGGAAAAAAGTGAAGCCAACCTCATACTCTCAGATCCCCCAGAAGAGGCCCAGGACACATCCAGTAAGCCAGTGGGGTCTTCCCATCCCATTTGAGGGCCCAGGCAAAGGCCACCTCACGAGATACGCCAGACAACACTGCACAGGAGAAGATGCTCCAGCTTAACCCACACTGTCCAGAGAATTGTGCCAAATAATGCATTGCTTATTAAGTCACTAGGTTTGGAGGTCAGTTTGCTACCCAGCAATGGTAATTAAACCCTACAGGAAAAAGAAACAATAATATAATCTGAGTAATTGAATTCAGACTCTCTTCAGAGATTCTTGAATAAATATAGTTCCTAAAAGACTACTTGATTTAAAAAAAATTGTCTCTGTAAATTAGCAAAAACTCTATTAGATAGCAAATAATTACTGATCAAATAAACTTAAGTAAATCTGTTATATTTATTGAGAGATGAAATCCAACTCTATGCCAAGTATTAATTAGTCACTTAAAGCTATTCCTGTCTTTTTCAATCTTACTGATAAGGTCAAGATCAAATAAACTTTTCTAAATTCTCTCCAGGATTATCAAAGAGCCCCTGCCTTCCCAACCCAGTGTATGTGTGTCTTCTTCAGTTTGTTTTTTTTTAACTCCTAACTTCCTGCTTTGTAAAAAGTAGATGAAACCCTCCCACAGAGAAACATTCTTCCATAGTTTTCCATTCATTTAGAATTAAGGTCCACACCATGACGATCTTGGGTTTTTTTTTTCTCATCTTAATTAATGCTACCCTCTTCTTTCAAACTCACTCGAATCTTATGCTTCTACATCTTCTGTTCTACATCCATAAATGTCAATTTTCTCCATTAACTCTTGATTTTTAGGTACATTTTGCCTCCTAATGTCCTGCACACAAGTCTGAGCCATTTACCTTACCTTCAAATTACCACAGCTCTAGGCATCCAAACCCATTGTACAACTTACAGTGATCCATTAAAGTAGTTTCCTGGTACTGAGGGGCAGCTGTCAGTTCTTCATCCTGCCTAAACTTAGTGTTAGGATCACAAGCAAATGTAGCATCTGTGTGTTGAGTGGGTAAATAATAGGTGACATGAAAAGTGCATGTGAAGGCACTTTGTAAAGTGTGAAGCACTTTGTAACTATTATCTTGATGATTTCTATATAAAGGGTGATTTCGTTTCTATAGAATACAATAAAATGCAAATTAATTAGGTGAATAAATCTTGGAAAAGAAGAAATATTCTCTCTCCCATACACTACGTATTCATATATGAAGTAGACTTCAAAATTACTTTTTATAAAGACATAATTTATATTACCTACATACACGAGGAAACCATTTTATTTACAATTTTATCATAGGAGGTTTAATTTATTTAGGAAGAGTAAACAAATATACAGAATAAAATAAAAGGCACATATTTAAACTCCATGAAATAAAATTTCTTTTAATCATAGAGACAGTTTTCATCAAAGTCAGAAAATACTGAGGTGTGGCTGCTGACAGTTTGCTCCATGATCTGCAGATATTATCTAGTTTAATTGTTAGAAAAATCTAGAGGGAAAAATTGGCACCTTCCTTTTTTTTTTTTTTTTGAGACAGGGTCTCACTTTGTAGTTCAGGCTGGCTCTGAGCTCACTCTGTAGCCCAGGCAAGCCTCAAACTCAGCAATCCTCCTGCCTCTGCCTCCTGAGTGCTGGGATTACAGGCGTGAGCCACCATGCCCGGCTAATTATTTATTTTTATTTTTAATTTAATTTTTTAAATCGAATTCTTTATTGGTACATTTTACATACACATAACGATCACACTCAACACTGGGAATTTGTATCAGTATATGATATGAGTTAATGCTCATTTTTTTCATTTACCTACCAACCTTATAACTCCCTCTCACTACCTATTATACATATGCTTTCTCTTATTTTGAGATCAGAGTTTTTCTTTCCACTCATTACTTTCCCTTACCCCTTTCTCTTTGACTATTTCCTATTTCACAAAATCCATCATACATTCTAGAACTCATTTACATCTTAAGATTCTTATACCTACCAGGGAATGGACATGCTATTTACTTTTCTGTGATCTACTTATTTCACTTATTAGTGTGTGCTCAAAGTATATCCATTTGAGTATAAATGACTCAAACTTATCATTTTTATGGCAGAGTAATAACTCCATTTTATAAAGAAAAAACAAAAAAACAAACACGTCTTTTTCATCCAGACTCCATTTGATGGACATTTGGGTTGTTTCCAAGATTCAGCTATCACAAATTAAGCTGCTGTGAACATGGGTGCACATACGTCACTAGATATGATTCTTCTAATTCTTTCATGTACATTCCTAGCAGAGCAATAGGAGGATCAAATGCGACCTGTAATGCTAGTTTTTTGAGGAATCTCCATACTGACCTCCACAGTTGTTACAACATCCTACATTCCCACCAACAGTGGAGAAGGGTTTATTCTTTGATTTTAGAGAACACAAATTCACATTTCAAGTATCTAACAGGTTGGAGGCTAGGCTTGCTCCCCTGTATCAATATTTGGATTGCATTTTCAATTCCAGAGAAAACCACGAAATGATTTGATTCTTGAGGTTGGAAGGGGAGGGTAGACAAGGACATATTTGAGTTTTGTAGCGGTGATAGTAATTACTGTCATGCAGGAAACAAACTAGAAGGTAAATTGATGGCAGGAGAGAGACGAAGAAGAAAGCTCATGTAATGATCGAGGAGACAAATTTTGAGTAAAGATGGAGAAATGTCGTTTTGTAAGGAATTTTGTGGAAGAAATACTATCTGGTTGATTAACTTCCTGTGAAGACAGAAAAGATACTACATTTCTGAAGTGAAAGACTAAGAGCACAAGTGACTTAGGAATGACGGGGTAGGGGAATTAAGAAATGCTGCTCACAAGAAAAGATTTTTGCATATATGAATAACAGTGTTCTTATGATTTTCAAAAACTTTGCATATGAATGCTGGGAACAAGAAGCTGTAGAAAGAATGGTAGATAAAGGATTTTTGTACTAAATAGTCTTCTAACAAGACCAATTTGCAGTTGAGCTGTTTATATCCCTTTGACTACAAAGAGCAGTAATTATATACAACACTGAAACACTAAATTATTCAATTGCCTCAAATTTGTTAACCTCACATTCTTTTTATTATGTGCCCATTTTAGGTTCATGCTATGCGTCAAGACATTTTTAGGTTTGTTTTAAATCTGGCATTATTTAATTCAAAGAGACCTTATTCACAGTTATTTCCACTTGATTCTGGGAAATTATTTTTGTCTCTCACCAGTTCTACACAGTGCCATTGCCTGGTTCCTGCTAATGTTAACAGGACTCATGCATTACACAAGGTTTCTTATCACTTCTTCACACTTACTAGAGAGGACATTTTTCCCCAAATCATGTAATAAATGGTTCATTCTATAATGAATGGTTCATTCTGTGATGTTGAGTCTTATACTGTTCTATTAAAAATATCATTGGTGGGCCGGAGATTTAGCTCAGTGGTTCTGGCAACTGCCTCGCAAGTGCAAGGTCTTGAGTTCAATCCCAGTAGCCACATAGAATGCTGGGCGTGGAGACTCACGCCCACCAGCAATCAATACCACATACCACAGTGCTGGGCGTAGTGGCTCACTCCTGTAATCCCAGCACTTGGGAGGCAGAGACAGGAGGATTGCTGAGTTCAAGGCTTGCTTGGACTACATAGTGAGCTCAGGGCCAGTCTGAACTATAAAGCGAGACCCTGTCTCAAAAAAAAAAACAAAATATCATTGTCTAGAGTACATATTTTAAGGAGTATTTCCTTTTAAAAGAAGCTATTGAATATTTTTTGCTTGTCTTCATGACCCACTTTGCTTTTCAAAGCTCTCCACTGATTCTTCTTATCATCTAGCTTTCTGCTCATATCAGTTTTCCTTTCTGCAAAATTCTGTCTTTAGCATTAATAAAAGAACATAAAGTTATGAATATCCATAGGTTGTTCTTTGAATTGATGAGAATTACTTATTTAAAGTATCAAAGGCCCACTGTATGTACATGAAAAGAGATGCCAGGTAAAATGAGGGCTCCTTGTGTTAAAGAGAGATAAAGTATTGCCTACACTTCTTTTTCTATATTATATTCTTATTTCCACAGTATGAAGTTATTTCAGCAAAGAACTTGTAAAAATTAGTTAACTTAATTTTGGCCTTTTGAATTTGAATGTCTGAATTAGAATCTCAAAAGAAAATAATTAAATTGGAGAAAGAGCAGAAATTTATTCTATCTAATAAAAGTGCTTGAAATTTAAACGAAAAGGGGAGGGATATGAAAATTATTTTCCTGGGAAAGAAATGCAGTGATCCTTTGATATCTATGGGAATTTGTCTCTAGGACCTTTACAAATGCCAAATATCACATGAGATCCTTTCTTTTATATAAAATCCCAAAGTACTTGCCTATAACCTATACATATCTTTCTATATATTTTTACTCATTTATATATTATTCAGAACACCTAATACAGTGTAAGTGCCAATAAAACACACCTATTTGTTATAGATTTTTTTTGTTGAATATCTTTCCTTCTTCCTTTCTTTCTCTCCTTTCCTCTCTTCCTTCCTTCCTTCCTTCCTTCCTTCCTTCCTTCCTTCCTTCCTTTCTTTCTTTCTTTTCTTCTCTTCTCTTCTCTTCTCTTCTCTTCTCTTCTCTTCTCTTCTCTTCTCTTCTCTTCTCTTCTCTTCTTTTCTTTTCTTTTCTTTTCTTTTCTTTTCTTTCTTTTTCTTTCCTGTACTGGGGATCAAACTCAGGCCTTTGTACTTCCAAGGTAGGCACAGTACCATTTAAGCCAAATCCCTGGCCGCTTTTTTGCTGAATATTTTTGATACACAATTAGGTGAATTCATAAATATAGAACCCAAAAATATGGAGGAGCAGCTCTACACACCAAGAATGACACTGTAGTTTGAAGCATCTGTGTAAGACGCTGTGTGATATGAATGTTCCTGCTGTACATAAATATGTTAAGAAAAGTCCCTATTGGGGATGTGTGGGGTGAGGACAGGGTTATTTAACAATGTAAGATTGGGATTTCTCATGCACCTTAGTGGAGAAAAATCCTAATTTTTGTTTTTTTGTTTGTTTGAAGTACTGGGGATCAAACGATTTGTTCTTTCATGAGAGCATTATTGCCACCACAAGGTCTATATTCTTATGACGTAATACTAATTTTCTTTTAAAGACCATATTTTTCAATAGTGTCACATTGGGCACTGAGGTTCGAACATATGAATTTTTTTTATGAGTATACATATCGTCTCTAGTGCAGATATATATGTTAGTATTTGTATCAACTACATCTCCATCAGGCAAAAAGTTATGAGAGTAGTTCTGCAATAAGGAAATGTGAAAAACTTTCATGGCTAGATGATCTTGTATTTGCGCATTATGTCTGTAGTTGCCAATAAATATTTGCTGAAATTGAATTGAGTTGGAATCATATTTTAAAATTTGTATTAGGAAAGCTTAAAATAATTTAATAGTATTTGTATTTTAAAATGTAAATAACTGTCTAATAAAGTTTATGCCTTTTATCTTCAAATAATGTTTTCTCAAATACTACCAGTATCTCTTGATGTATTAGCAAATTTTGAGGCAGAAAAAGTTCCCACAAATGTTCAGTATATATCATGTTAAACAAATTAGAGAAGTTCTATTAATATAAAATGTCCTGCCTTATAAATGCTGATCTTCTCAATGACTAGAAAAGACAGAAACATAATTTGTCAGCATTTTCAGGTCATATTTGATCACGGATACTTTTTTTTTTTTTTGAGACAGGGTCACGCTTTGTAGTTCAGGCTGGCCCTGAGCTCACTAAGTAGCCCAGGCAGGCCTGGAACTTAGCAATCCTCCTGCCTCTGCCTCCCAAGTGCTGGGATGACAGGCATGAGCCACCACACCCGGCACTGTGGCATGTGGTATTGATGGCTGTTGGGCGTGAGTCTCCACGCCCAGCATTGTATGTGGTTACCGGGGATCAAACTCAGGGCCTTACACTTGTGAGGCAGGCGCTGGAACCACTGAGCTAAATCTCCAGCCCCACGGATACTTTTAAATAATATCCCTCAAAGAAAGCCCACTATCAGCTGTTTGCATCACGTACTTTCCTTCCAGAATAGCCAGCATCCATTAACAGCAGTACTGCGGGAAATGGACAGAGACCTATTGAAGACGAATGTTCTCCTTATGTAGAATCTAATTCACAAGCACAGCAGAGTGGTCAAAATATTTTATGAATGTATACATTTTTTAAAACTACTGCAGAAAAAGACACATTAGCATTCATCCCCTTCACATGACTTCTTCAGGTGAACACTCTTACTCTGTGCTTCTCGCCACGTCCTGAAGCAGTTTCGGCACTCGCGTTCGGTAAATGCCTTTACGAAATGTAGTCAGAAAGCCAACGAATTCTGCCACCAAGTGCCAGGCAGGGTGAAGTCGGGCTTGTGCGAGCACCCGCTGTATGCGCCGGGGCTGGCACTGCGCGACTCCGGCCGGTCCCCAGGGTCAGAGCGACCCCGGGGGAAGGAGCCCCGAGATGGGGCCAGGGCACCAGGTCGGCAGCCGCGCACGGAGCGACTCCCGAGAGAGCACTCCGAGGGCTGCTTGGGACGTGGGAAGGACAGCTGGGCGGAGTCCCTTGGGTGCCAGGGAGAGGAGTATTCTGTGGGAGATAACGGCCCTATGTCTTCTATAGTAATAATGCATAAGTTTAATCGGTAAAACATAAGTAGAATTTAACTGCCTTGAATTTTGATCACACTGTATGTGACTTCTAGAGGTGGAGTGGGGTCCCTGAGTCCTGGAGTCGCTCTGTATCTGGGGGATCCTGTCCAGGAACCTGGTGGAGTCAGGCCCAAGACCGCTGTATGGTTTTTCCCATCTGATACACACATAAAAGCTGCTCATATTTGATTTATAAGTTGGGCATTTTAAGAGGTTAACAATAAAGTCGGCATAATAAAGATCAGTTGCATGTGGCATCTGTTCCGCCTGGTACCCCACCTTTCCCGGTTGTCATGGGGATGTGGTGACCTAAAGCGGCATGAGCCGCAGTGACGTTCAGGGCACAGTCATTGCGACGTAGCATGTAACAGTTGCGGACCTTCCAGCCACCAGTTCCTGCCCTCAGGGGACAGACTGTATGGCCACGGTGATGCCAGGTCTCTATTTGCAAGAAAATTATGAAGGGACAGTGACGTAGAGGGAGGCGGAATGGGGGGTGAGCGAAGCACGTCTAGATGCACACAGCCCGTGCTGCGTCCTGCTCCAGCCCCTGGCCCTGTGTAACTGCGCTTTTTAGCCTCTGTAATTTAGTTTCTCTCCATTATTACAAGGAGACAGATAGTGCTGATTGTAACAATTCACCGTAGTGATAAAGTAGAACGCACAAGATTTGTTCAGTTCCTATAGACATTGATTTGTTTTGGTTAAAATCATATAGTTGAATATTTTAATGCATCTTGACTGGAAGTGATACATTAGTAAGTACCAGTACATCTGTGAAATTGGCCAAATAAAAATGTATTATCTAAATATTAAGGTGTTAAGCGACTTTAGTCTTCGTAAGTTTTCCTTGTCTACATACCAAGGTGATATCTGATGAATTCACAAATGTGTATATATATAAATTATGTATATATATATGTATATATAAAACACACATTTGTGTGTAAATAGCTCACTAAAATAATTTACTTCTGATGAGTAGTACCTGAACATTAATCTGAAAAAAGTGAGCATGTATGTTATTTCTGAATTCCCTGTAAATTATTTGAATGGCACCCATAACTGAAGATTATATAACAGTAACTGAAAAGCTCCATCTACTGGCTTTTAATTTCACTGCAAATCTAAAGTGATGATACATTTTTAAAAATCTAATTCCCTTCTCCTCAACAGTAAGTGTGTACATCAGTTCCACTCCATCTATAAACTTGCCATCTATGTTACATTTTTGTACTTGAACTTTACTGTTCACCTATTCTAGTATTCAAAATGACTAATAGGAAAAGATCTGTACCATGATATATGACCATATTTTGAGCCTTTGAACTTTTATAAGTCACAGCACAATTTCCTCCTTCTCCCTTCCTCCCTTCTCCCCGCCCCTCTGCCCCTCCCCCGCCCTTCTGCCGTCCTGGAGACCCATCTCTGGAGCCCTCACCATACACTCTCCAACGGAGCTATATCTCTGCCCAAAGAATATTTTCTCCTAATGTTTTAAAAATACCTACATTGTAGTTGGATAATTTAGTCTCTGAGAGAAGTAAAAAAATTTGTTTGTAATACTTCATTGAAATTCCATGTTTTCAATAAATTATAGTAAAAAGTTAGATTAGAGAAATCTTTTCCTTCCCTCCTGTGGCTTTGAAAATTTATTCAAAACTAATGCGGTTTTAGTAACATCGTGGGTCACTTAGATCTACCCGTGCAAAATTGTAATTGTAAGCAACTGAGCCAGAGACTCAGACATAATACAAGCAAATCATAATGCTTCATTGACCAATTTCAATAATTCTGTATTATATCCAATTTTACATGTGCATGTATATTAAAGATTAAATTGATCTCAGTAGGAAATGGAGGTAGATTTTAATGAATATGTAAGCTGCACTTGGCCACAGTTCATGTAAATAAGTTCTCTAAAAACATCTGTGTTTCTCTAATGCATCCAGTAAAATGACATTTGTGGATAAAAATTGAAAAGTATGCATTTAAAGTTGAATATCAACATATAACTAGTCACATAATTGATTCAGAAAATATTACCAAATACAAATTGTGTGATAAGAACTCCACTCAGTTTGAGACATAACAAGTTAAATAAAATATAGATTAAAAATTCAACATCTCTAAGATTGTTTTATTTAGGGGCAAGGAAAAATAAGATTTCATAACTGAAGCAATACATGTTGGAATTGAGTGTTATAGTTCACAGAAAAGAGACAGAGAAAATTGAAAGTATGTCCCATTAGATAAACTTCGTGACCAAAAGTAGGCGTATTTGATCTTCAAATGACACTTTCTGGCACACTTCTCAGTAATAAAAAAGTATTTGCATAAAAGTTGAGAACATTTCCCTCATAGCTAGAAAGTCACATTCCCCAGTGCCCTGTGGGCAACAGGACTATCATAGTGTGAAATAGTGTCATTTCCTCTTTTAATGAGAACTTTTGAGCCAAAGGCAAATTATATAAGTAGGCAAGCAGCTGCCCCTCCCTGAAGTGCTTCCACTTTCCTAATCATTATGGGAAGTGTTTCTTACACTTGAGATTTTGCTCTGTGTTTCATTTATTTGTTCCAGTAGCGGCTCATACATGTCCTCTCTGCTTCTACTTACCCAGATTTGTGTGTTTAGAAAGAGAAATTCCACATGCATAGCACCTTCTTCTAGAGACTTAGTTGTTCTGTTTCAGCCCAATGCAAATTTAAAGACACCTGTTGCCTCCATCATCCACAAACACTGATGCTTGGGTTGTGTTGGTGTTGAATGCCAAAGCAGGAAGTTAGATAAGTTAAATTTTACTCTTCTTACAAGTAGTTCTCAAACTGGCTGGAATATTGACCTGTTGCTATCATTATTCTTTGTGGTAATTCTTTCTTGTGTCTGATTTTTAAAGGTGGTTATTTCTGTTCATTAAATATTACTTCTAAGGTAGTAGTCATTTGCAACATAATGATTTTGCATATGTGAACCACATAATGGAATGAATGTGTATTCAATATCCATAGTCATATTTAATACATAAGCACATTGCATATGTACACAGAGACCTAAGTTTAAACTATTGGAAATAAATATGAGGTCTTTATCCATTATTGTTCTGGAGTAAGAGGATTATCTCCTCTCAGGAGGTTTAGAACAAAAGTTGCTTCAAAATGCTGGAGTCCACAGTTCAGCACACCGTGTACCATTTATGTCAGCATGTAAAAATCATTTCTAATTCTGATGTCTTAGCTAGAGAACATGAACATTAACAGAATTTCTTCATGAAATCAGTAGGAGGACTAAGTAATGTGTTAGGGAGGATCAAAAGAAATTTAGGCAAAATTTAGTCTTGGCACCCTAATATATTCAGATATTTAATATCAGAGTGCATCGTGTGTCCAAGGAAAAGTAAAGAGAGAATCCATATAATATTGGACAACTTTAGCTTTTTTGCCTTCTACTGATTTATCATTTGACAAATCCTTAGCACTGACCATTTCTGTAAATATTAAGTTGCATATTTCTCCTGGATTATAGATACTCTTAGTAGACATAAAATCTCTTTAAACTTAAGTGATGTTTTGTCATTTGTATTAAAATTCTTTTTCTCAAATCATGGCCTTTGGCTTTCTTTAAAAACTGAAGTTCTCGGGCCAGAGGGTTAGCTCAGTGGTTCTGGTGCCTGCCTTGCAAGAGCAAGGTCCTGAGTTCAATCCCCAGTAACCACATACAATGCTGGGCGTGGAGACTCACGCCCACCAGCCATCAATACCACATACCACAGTGCCGGGCGTGGTGGCTCACGCCTGTCATCCCAGCACTCGGGAGGCAGAGACAGGAGAATTGCTGAGTTCCAGGCTTGCCTGGGCTCCATAGTGAGCTCAGGGCCAGCCTGAACTACAAAGCAAGACTCTGTCTCAAAAAAAAAAAAAACAGAATTGCTTGATTAAACAGAAAATTTTAAATGTATAGAATAATTATGTAAAATACAGTTCTTTGTTCAGAAAATCTAGACCTTGTTAAAAAAAAAAAAGTCCCAAACAAAAAAGGTAAGCCCTGTAATAGAAATGTATAACCTAAATAATAAAGAGTAATGAAAAGATAGTAACATACTTCAAACTATCCTTAATGTAAACTACAACTGTAAAAATCAATGAAAAACACAAAGGACTCGTGTATGTATTTATAGGCAGTATAGAGAGTGCCACTGAAATTACAGTGCTGTTGTATCATATCCTGGGAAGTTAAGCAGTAAGGTCATTGAGAATGGGGAATAGTGAAAACTCTGAGAACCTGGTGTTTGCTCTTGCAGTTCCACTTCGGAATACAAGAAAAGCTATAATATAACAAAAAATTCCGTACAATTATATTTTGAAAGATTATTTATAATATTAATAATGTCAATATATTGTATATGACCATAAGTAGAAAGACACTGGTCTTTGTTACTTTTCTTACTTCTGAAATAATCCAAATTTCAAGGAGGAAATATTTATTTCACCTCAACGTAGGTAGAGATTTCAGTTCACAGTCAGCTGGCTCCAAGGCAGGGAGGCATGGTGGAGAAGCATCAAGGAGGATTAGTTCATGGCAAAGCAGGGCAGGCAAAATGCAGCAAAGCAGCCTCTTTCTGTTCCTTTATCTGTTGCAGGCTACCTGCTCAGTCTGAAGTACCCTTAATGCTAGCCACACATTCTTAAAGCCAGATCACATCCTCAGTTCTGGAATCACACACTCTAATCCAGCCACCTTGGAAGCTCCCTACCTATGATCCCAAGAGACTTTGGGGGAACACCTAGATACAAGCCACAACAACAGTTAAACTAGAGTATATCCATACTGTAAGGACCAGAAAACCACTGTAATACCATGAACAGCCTTAACATGT
>PVIC010025265.1:0-25440 GCA_004025085.1 Thryonomys swinderianus
AGCTTGAGTCTTGTTGGCTAACAAGGAAATTTAAAGCAGCCCTCCCTCAAAAAAAAAAAGTGATCATCGGGCCAGAGGGTTAGCTCAGTGGTTCCGGCGCCTGCCTCACAAGCACAAGGTCCTGAGTTTGATCCCGGGTAACCACATATAATGCTGGGTGTGGAGATTCACGCCCACCAACAATCAACACCGCATACCACAATGCCGGGCGTGGTAGCTCATGCCTGTAATCCCAGCACTCGGAAGGCAGAGACAGGAGGATTGCTGAGTTCGAGGCTTACCTGGGCTACATAGTGAGCTCAGGGCCAGCCTGAACTACAAAGCAGGACCCTGTCTCAAAAAAAAAAAAGTGATCATCAGGTTTAGCTCAAGCTGTGCCTTTGTTATTTCACCTTTTTATAAGGCTGGCATATCAGGAAAATGCTAATTGGCCATATCACAGCGTCTGACAGTCTCTAACCCTTGTTATATGGATCGGATGCTGATTGAACCAGCAGAGAAAACTGAACAATGAATCACCCTCCCGACAGGAAAGACTAGAGTTCAGGTGACTCTGTCCCTTTTCAGCATCCATGAAAAGGAGAGCAGCTGGAAGTAGTGGTGCATGCCTGTGGTTTGAGCTATGTGGGAGGCAGAGGCAGGAGGATTGCAAGTTTGAGGCCAGCCTAGGCAGTTTGAGAAAACTGGAGATTTTTACTTGGCAAAATAACATTTCATCTGATAAGTTTAAATGGGCATAGGGGCACATGCCTGTAATCCCAACACTCAGGAGGCCAAGGCAGAAAGGTCTTGGCAGGTTTGAGGTCAGCCTGAGCTACACATTGAGTTCAAGCCTAATCTAAACTATACAGTGTGAGTGTGTGGGTGCACACACACAAGGAAATATGAACCTTATTCTGCATGAGCCAGAACTGAGAAGACAGTTTTGGGGTGTGTTAATGTAGTAGTGTTGGAAACTGTTGTGCACACAGCACTCAGATTACCCCATCTGAGGGATAAGAAGTAGAGCAGGGGTGTCAGGGCTCCTCATCCCGGTGAAAGAAACCGTGCGTTTGTCTGCACTGTGAGCTTGATGGCTGTCCCAAGGGACAAAACAGATGAGTGTTCATTCAGGGTCCGAGACTGGCTGGGGTGCACAGACAGTAGAGCCGCCATGGGTTTCCTTACAACCTGTCAGGCAGCAGCCAAAAGATGGCTTGGTTAGCAGGAGAGCTGCATTGCTTCCAGTTGTATCTCATTAAAAGTGGCCAAAAAGGGCCAAAGATTTAGCTCAGTGGTTCCAGCACCTGCCTAGCAAGCACAAGGGGCATGTGGCTAAGGCCTGTAATCCCAGCACTTGGGAGGCAGAGGCAGGAGGATTGCTGAGTTCGAGACTTTCCTGGGCTACATAGTGAGCTGAGGGCCAGCCTCAACTACAAAGTGAGACCCTGTCTCAAAAAAAAAAAAACAGTGGCCAAAAAATAAGAGTTCCACCTACTGTGAATGGAGCAGTGAATAGCAATCCAGATGCAACCAGAGCCCAGACACCACTCGGTGCATTAAGCAAGCATGGATGGCGTAGAGCCATCAGAAAGTGCACTGAACACACAGTGCACTATAGAAACACTACTCTCTTGTTAGTCACCTTGTAAAAATCTTGACGGATGTTTGACCTACTGGGACTGGCACAAGGGAATTACAGCAGGTTCTGATTAGACCTTCTGTTTCCTTCCCTGGTACTGGCTACCCAGGAAGCAGCTACTATCAGGGTATCTGTAATCTGAGAATTTATATTACATAGCAGACACACCGGGGATATTCATACCATAGAACAATCTTGTCCTGCAATTGTGGGAGGTTTCTAGTCTCGAGAGACTAGTGATTTGGCTGGCTTCTCTTCTGGGGCTATTTCAATGGGTGGGTTTGTTTGCCTGTCCCCTATTTCCTCTTCTGTTCTCTTTTGTTTTTATCTATAAATACCTCAAACTGTTAAGTATAATTTCATAACCTAACTTTATTTTCCCGTGTAACATTTTAGCAGTGTTTGGATCTGACACGGAAGCTACGCAGAAAATGTCATTTTCAACCTGGTGTGGTGGCACACACCTGTAATCCCAGGACTCAGGAGGCTGACAGGAGGATCACTCTGAGTTTGCAGCCAGCCTGAAGTACTTAGCAAGACCTTGTTTCAAAAAGGAAAAAAATGATATTTTTGCCCAGGCAGGCTTACCTGCCTTCTCTGGTCACTGAGGAAGCAGGCTCCGCTTAGTTTAGTTTGTGCACCATGGAAAAAACTAACACCTTGAATTTGAACAAGAGAATAGGAAATAAAGTTGACATAAAAAATAAATAGGCCGGAAATTAGCTCAGTGGTTCCGCCACCTGCCTAGCAAGCGCAAGGTCCCTGGGTCAATCCCTGGTAACCACATACAATACCCGGCAGGGTGACTCATTACCTACCTGCAATCAGTACCACACACCACAGTGCTGGGCGTGGTGGCTCACACCTGTAATCCCAGCACTTGGGAGGCAGAGGCAGGAGGATTGCTGAGTTCAAGTCTTGCCTGAGCTACATAGTGAGCTCAGGGCCAGCCTGAACTACAAAACACGAGACTTTGCCTCAAAAACAAAAAGAAAAGAGACAGGAGATATCACTGGGAAACAGGAGGATTTATTTCACATTGTTAGATGACCACTAGCTCAACAGACTAATGTCCACTGGAAGAGCAAAGCATAAAGGGAAGGTTCAGGTTTTTTTGTTTGTTTGTTTTTGTTTGTTTTTTCCTTTTTGAGACAGGGTCTCGCTTTGTAGTTCAGGCTGACTCTGAGCTCACTATGTAGTCCAGGCAAGCCTCGAACTCAGCGATCCTCCTGCCTCTGCCTCCCGAGTGCTGGTATTACAGGCGTGAGCCACCACGCCCGGCATTGTGGTATGTGGTATTGATTGCTGGTGGACGTGAGTCTCCACGCCCAGCATTGTATGTGGTTTCCGGGGATTGAACTCAGGACCTTGCGCTTGCGAGGCAGGCGCCGGAACCACTGAGCTAACCCTCCGGCCCAAGGTTCAGTTTTTATATATTTAGTTGGAGGGCGGTCTGTCTGGAGTTTACACAAACAGGACAAGTACCGAAAGTTTTGTGATTTGGCCTTGAAAAATGATAGGGACTTATGAATAACTGTCATAAACTTTGTTTACAGGACACGCTTGTCAATATTATCAGAATAAGGAGTTACAGCTACGGTGGAGAAGGGCTAGGGTAATGGGGAGGCTGCTCAAGGTGGGGTAGAACTTTGTAAGTCTTGCTTCACAAATACCGCTACGAACCCACGTTTAGGTAATAAGCAGATAGAAAACTAAATTTATGTCTCTTCAGAAAACCGTTTTTAAAAGCTAGAGTCCAGATCTTAGCCTGGCCAGTCCGCGCTCTCCCTGCAGGTGAGCCAAGGCTACGGGACAGCGACTACACTGGATCACAGGTGCCCGGAGAGCGGCTATCTCGTCCTGACCTCCACCCATCTGTGTTTTCTCCAAGGATGTGAATTGTGTGGCCGTGTGCACACGCGAGGAGCAGCCTGGGCCCAGACCCGCTGGCCCCGCCCCCGACCCCTTGGGACTGCTGGCTCAGCCCTGATGGCCCACAGCGGCTCTCACTGCAGCAGGTTAGAAAGCGCGCTGGGCACCGCGCGTGCCCGAAGACTACCGCCCCCAGCGTGCCCCTCGGCCGCCTCACTCCGCCGGCCGCGCGTGCGCAGAGGCGCCGTTGCGCGCTGACTGAAAGCGAGCCGCCGAGTCGCGAGCTTGACTACGGGTTGGTGGTGAGGCGGCCTCCGGGCAGGTGAGTGAGGCTGGTGGTCGAGAAGAACCGTCAGTGCCCACATCCTCCGCTCGGGTGAGGGCTTCCAGCCATCCAGGTTCGGGCTGGCGAGCTACAGGCCGAGGGCGCCGACGAAGGGAAAAGCGAGGCGACAGGTCGCGGGCGGCTGGGCCGGCGCGGGTGGCTGGGCCCGGGGCGCCTCGCGGGCCCCTGGGGCACCGGAGCGGGCGCAGCAGCCCGGGGCGGGCCCGGCAGGAACCCATCCCGGGCGGCGGGGAGCAGTCTCGGAGACGCTGCACCTGACGCTGCTCTGTTATTTTCTTTACGGCGACCTCGGGCACATTTCCAGGGGCAGACTCTTCCACAGGTTTAACTTGGAGGCTTTGCTGTTTAAGATTCAAATTTGTGATCCAGGCCCACAGTCGGAGAGTGCTGTCATGTGCTTGTATTTTAGGGGTGTTGGAGGCGGGAGGAAATTAAAGCATACATTAGGATCACCCGTGTGTTAGGACTGGAATTTTGAAAATATTCCCCTAGTTTGCCTATACCAGCTGCTTTTAATATTGAGGATGGAGTGGGGATTAAGATATTTTAAATTTTCTTTTCTGTAACCGGATGACTGTCTTGAATCTTCCAATCTTTTGCTGCAGGTGAAATTTGTGGGCGGTCTTACGTTTTTGGCGGAATATTTAGAGATGTCCTGGAATATTGTTAAATTTATTTAGTTTTTAAAAATAAATAGGGGATGGTACTGGGGAGCTTGAACCCAGGGGAACTTTACTTGGAACAACATCCCCAGTCCTTTTTATTTTCATACAGGGGTCTTGCTAAATTTCCCCAGCTGTTGTCAAACTTTGTGATCCTCCTGCCTCAGCCTCTCCAGGAGCTGGGATTACAGGCCCTTTTTAAGCATGGAGGTGTGTAGTCTGTGGGAGAGAGGGAGGGAGGAGGCACTTTTGCTGATGACATAGGCAACAGGTGAATGTGACCCTGGACTAGAGCATTACCTTTAAAAGGCTGGGATGGGTAGCTCAGTCAGAGAGTGCTTGCCCAGCTTGTGAGGCCCTGGGTTCCATCCCCAATAACAGTAGAAGGCTGTGAACAAAAAGGTATTTCAATATAAAAATACCTACTAACCTTCTTTGGAAATTTGTTATGTTGACAAAAAAGTAAACTGAGATAGTACCAAACAGAAATGAACCTGTTATTAGAGTCAAATATTGAGAAAGGAGCTCAGCAGGTAATCATCTCTCATTGTGTGGAATGGATGCAAGAACACCTTGCTGGGTTAGAATCTTAAAAAGTATTCTGTATATGTGTGTTTTCAGTTTTTCTTTACTTAATTCTGTGAGAATTTTCACAGGAACCCAAGACCTTGTTCCTTTGGTGATTTAACATCACTTTCATCAGTTTATTCTCCATATTGTCTCTTCCACATCTGCCAACAGCAGTAATTTTCCATAACAGCTGTTCATTCATGAGTTCATGCAGACTGTCACAAGGAAATGAATACCGTAAAGGGTGGTACACACAGAAGAGATAAAGATCCTGTTTCTTTGCCATTACTTGTTACACGTACACTTGGACAGGAAATCCCGACCAGAGCACAAACTAGACAGGAGGGGTCAGGACATAGGGCCAGGATTCTGCCTGTGGTAATCATTGGTGAGTTATTGAATGCCTCTGCTTAACAAGGACTGTGATTATCACAGTGAGCTAGGTAGATATTTTAGTATATGTGCTGCCGAAGCGAGCACAAGATATTTTTAAATTTTATTTTATGTATGTTTAAATTGCATAGAGTGTAGTAATTTGCTCAAAGCCAGATTTCAAATTCACATGTATATAGCTCTAAAACTCCTGATCTTTTGACTGTGCTGTATTTTTATTGTTGTCTTTTGAGACAGGGTCTCACTGTATAGTTCAGGCTTGCTTTGAACTCACTGTTGCCTGGGCTGGCTTTGAACTTACAGTGATTCTCCTGTGTCAGCCATGATTGCAGGTGTATACCACCACCACATCCAGTTCTACTTTGCTATTTTACCCTATCAACAAGTATGTTCAAGTCTTTCTCATTCTTATTTTATACAATGCTCAGGGTTGAACCAGCACCCCACACAAGGGGCTTGTGCATGTGGCAAACATTCTACCACTTAACTACATTCCCTCTTGATATCACTGTCTCCCCATCACCTCTTTGGTGGTACTGAAGATTGAACAGATAACTCATATATGCTTAGAAAGTGTTCTTCCACTGACCTGTTCCTCAGCCCACCCTTTCTTCTTCTTAAAAAATACATAAAACTTTCTTTGATCCTGTTTTTTCCAAATGTTTCTACAGTTTCTCCCACTTTTCCTTTCTGGATTTGTCCTTAACAGTCTTCAGTCCATCTTCCCTTTACTCCTAGTGCACTGAGGGCTTCTCCCCCCAGCTCTTGTACCTGCTTTCATGAATTTCATTCAACCAGTCGTTGAATAATAACCACAATCTTCCAGACTTAAAAAGATCATTAGGACAAAATTTTTGCCCAAGGAGTTTAGAATCTAAAATGGGAGAGAAAGAAGTTCATACATGTCACTCTAATTTCTTAACTGCTGATAGGGTAGTCTTATTCTTGGGGGTGGGATGTCATAGAGAAAGTGACTGCCAAGAGAGAACCTTAAGTTGCTCTGAAAGTAGTGTTCATACTCCATGCTTAGATGTATGATTGTAAGGAGAAGCTGTCTCTCTATCAAGGGACAGATGACAAGGTTGAAGGAATCTGACCAAAGAACTGGCCTACAATCACTCATTTTCAAATACCTGCTTACAGTGGTGGTATGTGGTAATCCTCCTCCCTCAGCCTCCCAGCATGCTGGAATTAAGAGGCATGTGGCACCAAACCCAGTTGAAGATCCTGGGGTGTTTTGTTTTGTTTTTGAGACAGGGTCCTGCTTTGTAATCAGGCTGGCTCTGAGCTCACTATGTAGCCCAGGCAAGCCTCGAACTCACAGCAATCTTCCTGCCTCTGCCTCCAGAGTGCTGGGATTACAGGCCTGAGCCACCACACCCAGCACTGTGGTATGTGGTACTGATTGCTGGTGGGTGTGCGTCACCACACTGATACTGTTGTATGTGGTTATTGGGGATCAAACTCAGGACCTTGCACTTGCTAAGCAGGCACTGGAACCACTGAGCTAAATCTCTGGCCCTGAAGACTATGTATTAAAAACAAAAAATGCTTATTCTAAGGGAAAAATTTCCAATTCAAGCTAAAAGAAGTGTTGTTTATGTATTTGTTCATGTTTTGAATCAGGGTCTCAGTTTGTACCCCAGGCTATCCTACCATTCATAAACCTTCTCTCTCAGCCTCTTTAATATTTGTTTTTCCTTAATAAAATGATGTATATATTCCCAGTCTTCTCTCAATATCAAATAGCCTTCTAGCTAACACTCTAAGGATATGAAACAACACATCATTTCCCTCTTCTTGTGTTTGAGTTTCATTTGTCAATATCCTTAATTTACAAATGATTTGAGGATAGGGTTAAAGTCCAGAAACCACTTTTTTTTTTTTTTTCGTGATATAGTGCTTGTCTTAAGATTTGTGAGAAGCTGGGTTCAATCCCCAGCATGATAAAAGTGACCGTGACTCTGCAATTTTAAACTTTGACAATTTATACAAGTTAATGTAATGTGCAGCTGTCTCTTTTCCTGTTTCAAAAAAGTGGCACAGTTACCACTACTGCTCATAATAATAGCTAATATTGATTGTTTGCATGCTGGTGTACTTCTAAAAATTTTACCTGTATTCTTCTCCCAACACCCTGTGTATTATCAGTTTAATGCCCATTTACAGCTGAGGAAACAGTCCTAGAAATATTAAGCAATTTAAGGTCACTCAAGTGAGTCCTGATGCTCATAACCTCCTACTTCATAGTTATTTGGAAAATTAAATACAATCTATGTAATAGAGCTGTGACAGGCATTTAATACTAGCTAATCAGTTAGCTTTGAGTTTACAAAGCATTTTGCACATAACCTCTTATTTTTTTATCCCAAGAACAACCAATAGTTGTGACCATCACCATTTTAGATGGGAAACTGGTCACCTGCCGAGGTCACACAGTGAGTGTGAGTGAAGGTAATAGCCCAGCTTTGCTCCTCCTCCACATTTGGATTATGTTGACTTTGAGGAATCATATTGTAAGTTTAGTAGGTAGATGTTTTGACCTCTCCGGTATTCAATCCAGATCTAGGAAAAGAGTCGTTTTCCTTTGGAGAACAGTTTACTCCCAACCATGTGGGTGGTGGGCACATGACGTGCAATAGACCAACATAGGCAGATGCATGAGTTCCTCCTTTACTTTGAGTCATAGGTTGAATGGCATAGTGACAGACAGTTCCATCTTCGTCACAACCATTGGTTCATCCCTAATAGTTGCTACTTTTTCCAAAGGTTGGATATTTCAGCTTTTTACCAGTTTTCTGCTCTATTGAGTATCTCTTCAGTACATTCCTCTTTTTCAAAGTTTAAGGTACCAAGAGTCAGTGTTTTATTCAGGCTTAATTGCAGTGTTGGGACTTTGCTATGAATAAGAGGATTTGGGGTTGCAGTTTGGGCATTCGTCTCTAAAACGTTCGCCATCAGGCCAGAGATTTAGCTCAGTGGTTCCGGCGCCTGCCTCGCAAGCGCAAGGCCCTGAGTTCAATCCTGGTAACCACATACAATGCTGGGCATGGTGACTCACGCCCACCAGCCATCAAAACCACATACCACAGTACCAGGCATGGTGGCTCATGCCTGTCATCCCAGCACCCGGGAGGCAGAGGCAGGAGGATTGCTGAGTTCGAGGCTTGCCTGGGCTACATAGTGAGCTCAGGGCCAGCCTGAACTACAAAGTGTGACCCTGTCTCAAAAAAAAAAAAATTGTTTCAATCAGCTATATTAAATATGGAATATACAGAGCTCTCCCCATTAGGTTATTTTATAAAAGACAGGCCCACCACTGTTGTTTTATAAAAGTACTATATGATTTGCTGACCTTAAGCTTTTCAAGACAAGAGAACTGAAGACATTAATAATCTCTAAATACAGGCACAGGTCTGTTAGAGAAACTCATTTTTCTTATAATATGGAAATTCTAATTATCTGCTTCGTTTTGAGATTTTACACAAATTGATTTTTTTTTTGCTTTTGAGACAGGGTCTCGCTTTGTAGTTTAGGCTGGCCCTGAGCTTACTATGGTGCCCAGGCAAGCCGCTGCGAACTCAGCAATTCTCCTGTCTCTGCCTCCCGAGTGCTGGGATGACAGGCATGAGCCACCACTTCGGGCATTGTGGTATGCGGTGCTGATTGTTGGTGGGCGTGTCTCCACGCCCAGCATTATATGTGGTTACCGGGGATCAAACTCAGGTCCTTGCGCTTGCGAAGCCGGCTCCGGAACCACTGAGCTAACCCTCCGGCCCCAAATTGATTTTTTTTTCTTGTTTTGGTCAGTGATATAGCAGATCTGCTTAGCGGTCAGTCTTGACTTGCTGACTGATATGGAGGCAAAATGTTTCACCTCTCCGAGCCCTGATTCAGATGTGAAACAGGGACAGGGCATGTAAGAGCACTTAGTAATATGATAAATGCTTAGTCAGTACTACTTGTCCTTTTTCAAGGTAATTCTCTTCTAATATGTCCTACTTACTGCTACAGAGTAAACTAGGATCAGTTGACTTTTTCTGTGGTGGTACTGAGGGTTGAATGCAGGATCTTTGTTTGCACTGAGCTTCAGGCTCTTTTAAACATTTTTCCTTTTAGACAGGATTTTGCTAAGCCTTGCTATGGTTGCCCAGGCGGTCCTTAAACTTGCAATGCTCCTACCTCAGTTTCTCAGGGTGCTGGCTTGCAAGGGTACATAGCATACCTGGTTTAAGTGTCTAGTCTTTGGAGTCATTATATGGGTATTTTCATTTTACAAATGAAAATTTCTCAGTAACTAGATAGATGGTAATGCCAAATGAATGACTTTAGTTGTTTAAACTTTTATGGCTTAGTTTTAAGATAACCAGGAAGTATCTTAACTGTATTTATGGTCTGTCCCTTTTACATGCCATATCCTCCATGTTAGTATAAAAGTTTAAATATAGGGAGCCGGAGATTTAGCTCAGTGGTTCCAGCACCTGCCTAGCAAGTGCAACGCCCTGAGTTCGATCCCGCTAACCACATACAATACCGGGAGTGGTGGCTTATGCCTGTAATCCCAGCACTCAGGAGGCAGGGGCAGGAGGATTGCTGTGAGTTAGAGACTTGCCTGGGCTACATAGTGAGCTCAGGGCCAGCCTGAACTACAAAGCAAGAACCTGTCTCAAAAAAAAAAAAAAAAGGTTTAAATATAAATATTTCAATGGCTTTTTCTTCCATTCAATAGTCCTCAAGGAGCTCTCTTCTCAGAATCTCTCTTTTGTATTTCAGATACCTGAATGCTGAATTGTAGTTAGCTAACAGGCATTCATTTCACTTCTAGTCCTGAAAAGGGTGTTGCTCCTGCTCTCGGTGATGGGCATGAAGAAGGGCAATCTGTTGGTTTTGCTTTCCTTAGAGCCATTCAGGTACTGGCAACTGTCAGTATTAGAGCAGTGATGGGGAGTGACACAGTGGAGTAATGAGATTAGTCTGGATGGTTAATTATTTTGCATTAAGGTCTCTTGGGGGAGTGAATGGTTGTGGGCCTGAGGAGGTTCAAATGGAAGTGCTACATTTCTCTGGGCTGCTAGGCAGGAAAGGGAGGCTAGTATCTTGGCTCACAAAGAAAATACTGACTCAGGGAAGCATAGCAGCCCCAGCTGTAAACCTGGTAGGACAGGAAGTGGAGTTCAAGGGAGAGTGCAATTGTTGCTTTTTTTTTTGGTCAGTACTAGAGATTGAACCTTGGTCCTTTGTACTTGAGGCTACATCCCCAGGCCTTTAAATTTTTTCATTTTGAGATAGGGTCTGGCTAAATTGAAGTCTCCCAGGCCGGGCTCAACTTTTGATCCTTCTACCACAGCCTCTCTTAGTGCTGGGATTACAGTGTGTGGCACTAGTCCTGGAAGTAGTGCTTGTACTGAGCCTGGAAGGAGCAGTTAGGTCAAGTGGAGGGTGTTACAAGTAAAGGAACAGTAGGAGCCAGGACGTATTGCCCCAAAAGAACATGCTATACATGGGGACCTTCTCTTTCATTCATCAGTCAACTCTTCGTATCTTAGGCATGACATGGCCTGAATATTGGACAGATAAAGATGTACATAAAAAAATACAGTACTTTTGTGTCGGAGCCTACCGGACAAAACAGCAGGTTTGCAAGTCAAGGGGTGCAGCTAAGAAAAGAAAGAAGAGGGCTGGAGATTTAGTTCAGTGGTTCCGGCGCCTGCCTCACAAGCGCAAGGTCCTGAGTTTGATCCTGGTAACCACATAGAATGCTGGGCGTGGTGACTCACCCCCCACCAGCAATCAATACCACACACCACAGTGCCGGTCGTGGTGGCTCATGCCTGTAATCCCAGCACTCGGGAGGTAGAGACAGGGTTGCTGAGTTCACAGCAGCTTGCCTGGGCTACATAGTGAGCTCAGGGCCAGCCTGAACTACAAAGCGAGACCCTGTCTCAAAAGAAAAGAAAGACAGAATAATGGGATCAGGAGGACCTCTCAGTCAATACTGAGCAGACCCCGAGTTTATTTTTCAGTGCTCTTTTATAGTATTTCTAGCTAGAGTGCCCGCGTGTAAATCTTTACAGTTAGTAAGGCAAATAGTAAAAAAACCCGACAATTATCACAACCTTGATTCACAGGTGGCATAGAGATAAACTTGTCTACCAGGGAACATCCAATAATCTACAGAATGTGCTCTCCCTATTCCTAAACTTTTTCCCAGGCAATTAGCAGGTCCCTTATCTTATGCTAAAGTCCAGCTGTGACTCTCAAGTTTCAGGTGTTTGTTATTCTTTAAACATCTCCCTGTTTTCTACTCTTGAGAAGTTACTTCTCTTGTCATTTTATTTAATCACTAAAGCAATATCTTTTACCATGAGTGCATGGTCAGTAAATTTAGCAAAGATTGTGAAGCAATTTAATTAGTAAGGAAAGAACAGCAAATTCCTCAAGAAGAACCAATCCGGCACCCAAGGCAGCAACTCAGATCCTGTAATTCAGGATGAGGCTGCAGTTCTCTTGGGAGCTGGGCAGCACCATTCCTTAGTGCACACCTCCTCACTGCTAGTTAGGGCAGCACCCAGTGCAGTTCTCCAGGCTGCTCAATGACGACCCCCAGGTCGTTTCCCACATTTTTGTTTTATTTTATGTTAAATGGATCTTGCTATGTAGCCATGCTGTCTTTGATCTCACATTACTGCCTCAATCTCCTGAGTGCTGGCGACACACATGCCACTATGTCTGGCTGTAATATCTTATGAAATAGGAAACCAGGAGCATATACAGTGATATATTCTGTCAGAGGAAGAGGTAGGGGACCATGAAATTTGGAAGGAAAGCCCTGTTACAGAAGTCAATCGGAATTAGAATTTGAAGAGGAATTTGAAAGGGGATTCAGATGCATGGTTCTCAAAGTATGCTTCCCAGACCGTCACCGCTACCGCCACCACCACTTGAAGACTTCTAAGAAGGACACATTCTCAGCTGATTTTAATACACTGTGCAGTTTGAGAACTACCGATAAAGATATCCTTTAAGCAGACAGAACAAGGTTGTAAAAATAGAGGACCACCCAGGTGTTGTGGCACATGCCTGTAATCCCAGCACTCTAGGAGTCTGAGGCAAAAAGATGGCCAGGAGTTGGAGGCTAGCCTGGGTTACATGATGAGTTCAAGGCCAGCCTGAATTACAGAGTGAGACCCTGTTTCACCCCCCCACACACACACCCCACAAGAGATTGGAAACCATAAAACTCCATGGTGTTGCTGTAGTATAACTTGTATTTTTTTCTTTTAGCTCCAGGGATTGAACTCAGGGCCTCACATGTATTAGGAAGGTGCTTAACCACTGAACTACATACCCAACCCTGCAATTTGTAGTTTTAGTAAGTCATTTCATAAGGAAATGAGGTAAACTAATAAAACTTGCTTTAGTCAGTAGTTAAGATTTAAGTAAAATGGACTCAAGCTAAAACTGTATCCCACATTACATGAGAATTCAAACATTGTTGCAGTTTGAACCTGAAATGTACCTCAAAAACTCATGTGTTGAAGGCTTGGTTCCCCAGTGGGTAGTAGGCAGGGTGAGGGCTTGAAAAATGATTGGATCTTGAGGACTGTAATTTCATTAAAGGGTAAATCCACTGACAAATTTATAGTTTAATGGGAGGTGGGCCCTTGTTGTAGGAAGCAGGTTACTTACTGAGCACACGCCTTTGGAGAGAATTTGTCCCCAGCTTCTCTCTTTCTCTCTCCGCTGCTGGGATCCAAGAGGTGAGCAGCCTCCTCTGCCACACGCTCCTTATCCCATGATGTTCTGCCTCATCACATGTCCAAAAGTCATGGAGGACGTAGAATATGGCCAGGAGTCTTTGAAGCCATAAACCAAAATAATTTTCCTTCAGTTTTAGTTTAGTTTAGTTTGGTTGTTTAGTTTAGTTTAGTTTTGTGGAGACAGCACATCACACAGTCTACACAGGGCTGAACCTTCTGCCTCAGCCTCCTTACTGCTGAGATGGGTTCCCTTCCTCTCTGCTTTCCTCCCCTTTTTCTGAGCTCCACCCCCAGCTTTCTGCAGGGAATTGAACCCTGGGCCTTCACACTCAACTATATCCTTTGTCCCTCTTTTTTTCTCTGTTTTTTAAAAATTGTATATATGTGTGATACACAGCAGATACATTCATTGTGGAAGAATTGCATATTGCATCTTGATCCTTTTTGCTTCCCTCCTCCCCATTCCTAGATCCCTTTCTCATCCTTTCAAAGAACCAATCTTTGAATCATTGATATTTTATACTATATTGTTTACAGTGCTTTCATTTTCATTAATTTTTACTCTGATCTTTACAGCTTTTTTCCTTCTGTTAATTTCAGATTGGGGTTGTTTTTTTTTTCTTTTTCTTTCTTTCTTTTTTTTTTTTCTTTTGTGGTACCAGTGACTGAACCTTGAGCCCTTATGCTTGCAAGCTAGGAGCTGTACCCCTTGAGCTAAATCACTGGCCCCGATTTGGATTGTTCTTATCTTTCAAAAACTTACAGAGGCATCATTAGGTTATTTGGGATTGCTTTATTCTTTTTATGTGTGCATTTACAGCCATATACTTCTGCTTTAGAAGTGCTTTCATTGGTCTCACAGGTTTTGGTATGTTGTGCTATTTAATTTTATTTCTTCCCTGATTACTTAAGTGATCCATTGATTATTATATACTATTTAATTTCCATGTGTTTGTGTAGCTTCTGTGGATTTTTTTTTCTGTTAATTTCTAGCTTCATTCTGCTTTGATCAGATAGTATGCAGGGAATTATTTCAGTTGTTTTCTATTTAATTAAGCATACTTTATGGCCTAAGATATGGTCTGTATTAGAAAAAGTTCCATGAGCTGTTGAGAAAAATGTGTATTGCATTGTTGGATGAGAATCTGTAGATAAGTCATAATTTTCAGTGATGTGGTTTAACTTGGATGCTGCTTTGTTGATTTGGGAGGGCATCTGTGAGAATGGGCATTAAAGGCCCCCACTATGATTGCCTTGGTGTCTTTGGGGGGAGTGGACAGGGTCTCACTTTGTAGTTCAGGCTGGCCCTGAGCTCACTAGGCAGCCCAGGCTGGCCTCTAACTCACAACAGTCCTCCTGCCTCTGCCTCCTGAGTACTGGGACTACAGGCATGAGCCACCATGCCCAGCATTGCGGTATGTTGTACTGATTGCTGGTGGGCATGAGTCACCATGCCCAGTATTGTTGTATATGTTTACCAGGGATCAAATTTGGAAACTTGCACTTGCAAGGCAGAGGACAGAACCACTGAGCTAAATCCCCGGCCCCCAAGTGTCTGTCCTTTTTTAAGTCCATTAATTTTTGTTTTATGAAAGTTGGGTGCATGAACATCAGTGCATAGATATTTACAGTTGTTATTTCTCCCTATTGAATTGTTCCCTTTACCTCAGTATGTAGTGGCTTGAAGTCGGCTGGGTCTGATAATAACATAGCTACTCCTGTTTGTTTTGGGGCACCTGTTGAACGGAGCATTGTTGCCTATCCTTTCATTTTAAGTCTGTGCACTTCTAGATGAGATGTGTCTCCTGCAGGCAATATGTATATGGCTGCATTTGGGGCTTTAAATCCAGTCTGCCAGTACGTATCTTTTAACTGGGGAGTTGAGATCATTTACATTGAGAGTTATTGTTGTAAAGTGTTTATTGAATCTTGTCATTACATTATTTTTTCAGGGCTGACTATTTTTCCCCTTGTAATTACTCTCTCAGCTATCTACATTTTTTTGGATTCTTTGCTGATGGCCTCCCTATCTCTTTGTCTAGGTTTCTCTAAGTATTTTGTGCAATGTTAGTTTAGTGGTCATTTCGTTTTTTTTTTTTTTTAGGATTTCTTTGTTGTGGAAAATCTTTACTTCTCCATCAGTGTTGGAGGCCAATTTTGCAGGATATACAAGTCAGGGTTGACAGTTGTTTCCTTTAGGGCTTGCAAAAGGCAAAACTTCACTCCAAGTTCTTATCTTTAAGGTTTGTTCTAAAAAATTTGCAGTTACTCTGATGGGCTTGCCTTTATAGGTTACTTGCTGCTTTTCTCTAACTTGCTAATATTCTGTCCTTTTGCTGAATTTCTGAAATTTTGACAATGATGTGTCATGGAGAAGTTCTTTTCTGGTTGTGGTTATTTGAAATTCTATATGTCCTTTATACTCAAATATTAAATTCTTTCCCCAGATTTGGAAAATTTTGATGGCACAAAGACAGTTCAAATAATGACATACAATATAAGCCATTTAAAAACAATTGTGCCACCATAAACAATAGAAATCAGCAGTAATAGATTCAAAGACAAACCTGTTATTGACATACCAAAGAATCAGTAACTATAGGTGTAGCAGTCATTTTTTAGCTGTACCAATCTTTTTTTTTTTTTTAGCTGTACCAATCTTTACCAGTAGAAGAGGCCTGCAATATAATGTAGACACAAAGACAAATCACCTATTGCCGTAGAATAAATACCTACTAAACTCCAATTGTACCACCACTGACATTCACAACAGGGCTGTAATTCATAAGTGTCTCTGCCAGGTAGCTTGAACCACCAGTGGCTCATGACTAACACTTGTATCACCCCTGCTACAAGCCACCCTGTGGGAATGTCATGCCTGTACTATCAGTGGTACAAGCCACCCAGTGCGACAGTCATGTATATGCCAGTAGTGGTTCAAGCAGGCAGGAGTGTGGTAAGAATAGAAATAACCTGGGCGTTGTGGCTCATGCCTGTCATCCCAGCATTCGGGAGGCAGAGGCAGGAGGATTGCTGAGTTTGAGACTAGTCTGGGCTATAATAGTGAGCTCAGGGCTAGCCAGATGTAGCCCAGGTAAGCCTCGAACTCAGCAGTCCTCCTGTCTCTGCCTCCCGAGTGCTGGGATGACAGGCGTGAGCCACCACACCCGTCACTGTGGTATGTGGTATTGATTGGTGGTGGGCGTGAGTCACCATGCCCAGCATTGTATATGGTTACAGGGGACTGAACTCAGGAACTTGTGCTTGGGAGGCAGGTGCCAGAACCACTGAGCTAAATCTCCAGCCCCCTGTCTATTTTTTGAGACAGGGTCTTATCTTGTAGTTCAGGCTGGCCCTGAACTCACTGTGTAACCCAGGCAAGCCTCGAACTCAGAGCAATCCTCCTGCCTCAGCTTCCCGAGTGCTGGGATTACAGGCATGAGCCATCATGCCCGGCATTGTGGAATGTGGTGCTGGGGATCAAATGGGGGACCTTGTGCTTGTCAGGCAGATGCCCAGAACCACTGAGCTAAATCTCAGGCCTGCTTTTAGCTTTTTGAGATAGGGTCTCACTGTGTAGCATAGGCTGGCCTCAAACTCACAGTGATCCTCCTGCCTCAGCCTCCTCCTGAGTGCTGGGATTACAGGTGTGCACTACCATACCTAACTTCCAGCATTCTTAGTATTTATGCTCTTCTGTACTTTATGGTCTGTTGATGTAGCACCTGACCAAGCCTAGGTATATCTCTGATCACACTGGCAGATGGGAAAAGCAAAAAGACCCCTGAGCTCTGGTCTGGAAAGAGGTAGTGAGGAGGAACCAAGGAGTCTGCTAGATTTATCATCAGTGTTTTCAGACCCAGCTCCTCTGGAAAAAGCACATAACTAGCTTGGCTTCATTCCACAGATGGCAGGATGGCTGTGTCTTTAACAACCTGAGCTCACCTCTGCTGAAATTTCTCGGGTGGTCTGTAACTAGCCCATGCCTTTTCCACAACTATCTCTGTGGTTGTCTCCAATGGAGTCACTGTGGTAGGTGACTGCAGAGACTTTATGACCTCTAATTCCCAGGGTAACTCAGTCTTCAACAATAAATTGCTTCCTAAAATATCTTCTGATTATACTGGCCCCAAACATGGCAGATCCTGCAGTGAATTTTTTAGCTGCAGCTTGCCCTGTGAAAGGAGTCATTTTCAGATTAAAACCCCAAGCTGTGTTTGTAGCTATGTTAGCTGTGCTCAGACCTTTTTTGATTTCGAGGTGGTGTCTTACTAAGTTTCTCAGGCCTAACTCAAACTTGTTAACCTCCTGCCTCAGCCTCCCAATGTACTGGGATTGCAAGTGTGTGCCACGGCATCCAGTTTAATATTTTTCAAAGAAGGAGTACCACCTGGTCTCCAGATGGGGACACCTGGAGATTTGGTAAAAATTACTGATAGTCAAATGTCTATCAACAGAAAAATAGATTAGTAAGTTACTGAACAAGGCAGCAAGTTACTGGGGAGGATACTGATAGAAAATGTTCAGTAGAGAAACATTTTAAAATGTTATGAGAACAATATATGGATGAAGGAAGAAGCCACAAAAGGGAGCAACAAGAGGGGAATGGAGTATAGCTCAGTGGCAGAGTGCTCGCTTGGCACGTGTGAGGCCTGTGTCTGACCCCAGCGTGCACACACACACACACAGAAAATTTAGTGGGGGGATGATTTGTTGGGGTAGCAAAGTCATGGCAGAGTTTTTCTTTTAATTTTCTTTAGTTCTGTTTTAGTGTAATTGCAGAACTCAGGAGAGTCCAGAACTTCCTTCCCATAATAACCTCTGTAACTGTAAACAGAGATTTCCTTGCCCCTGTAGCTGAAATTCATTCTGATACAATTTATTGTGTTTGCATCTTACTGTATTCCCAGGGAAAAATAGCTCCATGGGTATCTGTGCAGAACTCAGGAGACATGAGGCATTTCTGTGAAGTATACTTAGAAGCCGGTGTGGTGGTATACACATGTAATCCCAGCACCAGCCCATTCTGGGCAATTTGATTTGGCAAGAGCTGCTCTCAAAATGAAACATTTTAGAAAAGACTGGACATATGTCTGGCCAAGGTCCTACTCTTCAGTACCACGAAAGAAATGTAGCTTTGGAGATAGTGTTTTTCCTCCTCAGAATCCATTTTACATTTTTTTTTTTAATTTGTGGTACCAGGAATCAAACTCTGTGTGGTTGCCAGGCAGGTGCCATGCCACTGAGCTAAATCTCTGGCCCCCATTTTACTAATCGCTATACCTTTCTGATGTTGTTAGTCCATATCTCTTGTCTTTTAGGCTGAGACTGCTTTTAGTGGCTTTTGCTTTGAAAAAGCATTTCATTTCAATATAACAGGACACACAGTTGAACCTCTGTGTGAAGTTAAATACCTGGGGATTTTGTCCAGTCTTTAAAAAACAAAAAGCCTGTAGCTTGCAAACCTAAGTTTCAAAGTGGTATCAGTTCTTTTAGATCCCTTTGTGATCACTTCGATTCCTGGGTGGGCGAGGGAACTGGTAAGTAACTTGAAAAGACAACAGACTTTGCCTCTTACCAGTTTGAGGGATTTATGACTTCACGGGGTGCTAAATGTGAAATTCGTGCTGGGCTGTGTTTCATAAAGTGTTAGCTATAAACTGAGAGAGCTAGAGAGATCCCTTTCACAGTTATAGATAAGCTATTTGCACTCTTCCCTGTTTTTGCTTTCCTTGGTTTTGTGTAAACATTAAATCCCCACGGAGGACTGCATGAGGTGTTGAGTAGCAGCTTGTTAGCAAGAAGGCGAGATTTAGAGCAGCAAAAAGCCCTCGTGGCTTCACGGAGGCCTCTGAAAAACTCCCAGAGGACACATTCTTTTGCTGTTGAAATTAAGCTGTGTTAGTAAAAACATAATGCACCTACTGTAAAAGTCATCCTTAACTGAAAGTGCATAACTGAGCATTTGTATGGATATATGTTTGGGTTTGTTTTTTGCGGCACTGGGGATCTAACTTGGAACCTCACACATGCTGAGCAAGTACCCTACCCCTTGTGCATGCTCAGTCCTCAGCCTTCACCCCTTGGCAATTTTTTTTTTCAGTGATAACTGGGGATCGAACTCCGGCTCTTGTGCTTCCAAGGTAGGTGCAGCACCATTTAGCTAAATCCCTGGCCTCCCTTAGTCATTTTTAGCTATTTGCTTTATAGCACATTCACCTCCACAATCTAATTGGAAGAACATTGCCCTCAGCCTACAGGGAGCCCTCTTACCCCTCAGCAGTCATTTCCTCCCTCCTCCTGCCAGCTCCTGACAGCTACAGTGTGCTGTCTCTGTGGATTTGGATATTCAGGAAATTTTATATGAAACAAAATCATACAGTGCATAGCCTTTTGGGTCTGCCCTTCTCTTTGCACAGTGTTTCTAAGTTTCTCCATGTTGGAATGTGGCTGAATATATTTCACTGCAGGAGACCATATTTAGTTTACCTACTCATCAGTTCATCAATTCATGAACTGTTTCTACCTTTTTTTTTTTTTTTGAGACAAGGTCTTGATATATATGGCTGGCTGCCCATAAATTCAAGATTAAAGGTGTATCCCACCCACACCTGACTCTTTCTGCCCTTTGACTATTACAAATAATGCCTCTATAAATATTTATATACAGGTTTTTCTGTGATATAATCACTGATTTAGCATTCTTAATCTGAAGTTAAAAGAATTCCAGACTTTTTGAGCACCCATAGTAAAAACATTTCAGATTTGGGGCTAAGTATAGTAGTGTATGCCAGTAATCCCAGCTGTCTTAGAGGCAGAGGCAGGAGAATCTCAGGTTTTAGCCTAGCCTGGGCATTTTAACAATTTAGTGAGACCATGTCTTAGGATTTTAAAAAAATAATAAGAGTTAGGTAATAGATCTTGGAGACAGCATGACAGCATATATGTCCATCACCAAATGAATAGATAAGGAAAACATTTATATGCAGTGGAGCACTACTCTGCTGTAAAGATAAACTTGAGGCATTTATAGGTAAATGTGGGCATATTGAGAACATAATGGTAAGTGTAATAAGTCAGACACCCAAGGGTAAATATTACATGGTTTTTCTTATATGAGAAATTTAAAAATGTGTGTATAAAAATAGAGAAATATAGACAATAGGTCAATAGGATGTAGGGAGAAATTCAAATCCCTAAAACTATCAGTTTCTCTTGTTCATTGAAAAGAAAGTTTTGTGCTCTCACATGTTTCTTTTCCATAAGAGAGTATCTTTTATGCCTATGGTTTGTACTCTGTTTCAATATACAGTGTATTAACTACTCTTATTCTCTTTTGTTATGAAATTTTGGTTTATTTTCACATAAAATAGTAAGAGTTGAGGTTGTAGTTCAATGTGAAAGCCTTGGGTTCAACCCCCAGTACAAACCAAAAGCAATAACAAAAGCAGAAAATGTTTCAGGATTTGAGCATTTTTGATTTTTAGATTGAGGATACTCACCCATTAAAGTGTATACAAAGATTCCAAAATCTGAAAAACTCTGAATTTGGAAACACTGGTGCAGAGTGCTTTTTTAAAAAAATAACATAAAAGCTGGGCATGGTGGTTCACGCCTGTCATCCCAGCACTTGGGAGGCAGAGACAGGCAGATTGCTGAGTTCGAGGCTTGCCTGGGCTACATAGTGAGCTCAGAGCCAGCCTGAACTACAAAGTGAGACCCTGTCTCAAAAAAAAAAATAAATAAAATAAAAATAAAAATTAAAAATAACATAAAAAAGACTAAGCTGAGTGTTGCAGCATGTGCCTGTAAGTCTCAGAACTCAGAAAACTGAGGTAGGAAATTTGCTTGTTCAAAACCAGCCCAGGCAATAGAGTTCACTGTATCTTTACAGAACAGTACCCAGCCTGGTGGCACATACCTGCCTCCATGAGGTAGGAGGAGTTTTAAACCAACCAGGGCTACATAATGAGTTCAAGGCCAAACTGAACTAATTCTACATAGTGAGACCCTGTCTCAAAAACAGAACAACCAACAGACTCCATTCTCTTGCTATCCTAACTGAGCCATACATACATACATACATACATACATACATACATACGTGTGTGTATATTTTTTTTTTGAGATAGGGTCTCACTTTGTAGTTCAGGCTGGCCCTGAGCTCACTGAGCCATCTTGCCTGGGACTCTGGTGTGTGGTTCTGATTGCTGGTGGGCGTGAGTCACCACACATGGTATTGTTGTATATAGTTACAGGAGATGGAACCAGGGACCATGTGCTTGCTAGGCAGGTGCCAGAACCACTGAGCTAAATCTCTGGTCCTATTAAGTTTTGATATTACCTTCAGTATATATGTACTAGCTATTTAGCAGTTCTGGGGATTTAACCTAGGACTTTTGCTCTAAGCCATCCATTTATATATATAATATATAGTGGAATATATTGGAGACAGGATTAAGGACTGGCACCTTTTAGTACATCCATTTAATTTTTAAAATTCCTTGCAAACATCTCTAAAGTACCTCCATCAGTCCTGGTCGGCCAAAGTTTCTGCCTCTCAGTATCTCTAACAACAGGCAACTATGGTGATGTGGCAAACTGCTTGAACTGTTTCTGCCAACTCCCCTGGCTGCCTGCCTGAAGGTTTCTAAGCAGAGGCAGGAAAAACCTGCCTGCCCAGCTTAACAGTATCACATCTGGCCTCTGTTGGGAGATTCAGTGGCAGCTTATGAAGGAAGTGAAAACGTGTATGTTTGTACATGTAGAGCTGAGCTTGCAGACTATCAAGAAGAGTGTCCCTTGCCCCTTCCACGCTTCTCCCCATCAGCCTGCAGCCACCGTGCTGCACGTCCACCTGCCGCACATGTTTCTCGCAGGCTTTGCACTTGCTGCTCCTTCTCCCAGGCCCTCCCTCATCTAGCCAAGGACTCCGACTCTTGCTTCCTTTGACTTGCTCAGCTGTCACCCTGTCCTCGGAGGGCTTTTCCTGACTGCTTGATAGAGTGAGCCCCTCTATTCTGGTCCCCCCACACTTTCCATCTCGCTTTGTTTCTCTGCTACTGCACTTATCACCCTCTGCGTTCCCGCTGTGCCGTGGCCCAGCCCACCCTTCCCTTCACTGCTCCGTCTGAGCCCTCAGAACCTGCCTGGCTCTCAGAGCGCCATCACTGTTTGCTGAGCGATGCATGAGTGGGAGGCTGCGAGGTCAGGAGAAGGGAGCTGTGTATCACGTGAGCTGTCTGCAGTCTCTTTGGTCCTCCACGGCCAGATGGAGCTCACTGCTTCCATTCATTCCCTCCTTCGCTTGATGTTTTCACTCTGCCCTTCCAGAAGCAGCAGCCACACCACCGCCTTCGGGGTCATCATACCGTGGAGTCTCTCTCGTGATCTCAGCTTGGACGTGTTATATTGAGGCGTACGTAGGTTTTCACAGATGAATATGTACTTCCAGTGCACCACAATGTAGAGGGTCCAGATCTAACTAACAAATAGTAATGTTCTAGAAATTATCAAGACTATGCGTTGGCTAGGTCTGAGAGTGAGCTAAGGGCCGTATTGGCACTATCTCACCTAGTCCTCATAACCTTGCCTAAGGCATAAGTGTTATTTCATGTTGTGCGTAAGAAAACTGAGGTTCAGAGAAGGGAAGTGAACTTGCCCAGTGCCAGTTAGCAGAGCTGGGAGTGGAGTCCAGCCCTGACTGGAGACCTCTTCCCCTTCCATCCCAGTGAAAGGGTGAGCCGAGGCTGCTGGCGGTTTTTCACTTACTGCAGTAAAGTGCCCCAGGACTCCCAGCCCAGAGGTGGCAGAATAGCCATGCGGAGTCACATTCCCAGCCCAGTGAGGCCACTTGGTATTGTGGCAGCAGTGTTGGGGTCTTACAGAACTACGTACCACTGTCTTCTGGGCTTATTTTCTCTTGTATGAGGACACACATAGGAAGTAGAAATGTTAAGATCGAATGACATTGCCTGAGTTTTAAAACTTCTAGCTCAGAGCTGAGCATTGTGGTATTCACTTGTAACCCCAGCATTCTGTGAGGCTGAGGTAGGATTGCAAATTCAAGCCCAGCTCGGGCAATTTAGTGACTTCAAATACCCTATCTTAAAGTAAAAAATAAGGGCTGCAGGTGTACTCACTACAAAGGCTCTGGGTTCAATGACTAGCATCACAAAGGAAAAGAAAAAGTAACAGGGTTGGGGACGAAGCTCAGTGGCGCCACATCTGCCTGGCAAAGTCCTGAACTTGATTCTAGTATCACCAAAAAAAAAAGGTAGCAGGAGCACCTGGGAATGAGAGGAAATCACCCCCCCTTCGTATAGAATTCTGCAGTTATGAGTTAACTGAGTATCTACACTCTGTAGAATGTACCTGAGTAACCATGACAACTTCTGTAATGTCGCTAAAAATCCATAGCAAAGTCCTGGCAGAACTCCCCAAACCCCTGCAAGTCTTGCTTGCTGTATTCCCAGGGAAACTCCAATGAAATTAACCCTCAAAAATAAAAAGAGGTAAAGAACAGACTTCTATTTGGGGCTCTTGAGAAGTCCCTTTTTTTTTTTTTTTTTTTTTTTTTTTTTTTTTTTTTTTTTTTTTTGAGACAGGGTCTTGCTTTGTAGTTCAGGCTGGCCCTGAGCTTACTGTGTAGCCCAGGCAAGCCTCGAACTCAGCAATCCTCCTGCCTCTGCCTCCTGAGTGCTGGAAGTCCCTTCTTGAGGTGCCAGCTAATAAAGCAGCTCTGCTCCTGTCTCTTTGTTAGTGTGTTCTATCCAAGGTCTCACTGTTCCCACTTAAGAGAAAGAGGTAGGAGGATCACTTGAGCCCGTAAGTTTGAGACCAGCCTGAACCACGCAGCGAGATACCATCTCACCCAAGCAGAAGGAGAATAGTGGCAGAGTAGACTGCTGGTGTGGGAAGGCCAGAGGAGAGCAGGTGGGGTGTTTCCGAGGACGCTGCCTCAAAGGCTGTGTGTCTGCTTCTGCTTCTCAGTAAGCAGGGGTGAGCCCAGGCCCATTGTTTCACAGAGCTGTTTTAAGAATACTGGTTTTCTAGCGTCTTCCAGGTACATCCTTTTAGAATATTCACAGAAGGGCCAGGATTCAGCTCAGTGGTTCTCTGCCTGCCTCACAAGTACAAGGTCCTGAGTTTGATTTCTAGTACTGAAAAAAAAAAAAAGGTCTATAATGCTTACATAGGAGGGGGTGTCTTTAGATCCTTTTCTGTCCTCTTAAGAAAACTCCACAATTAAAACAAAAAAAAAGAAAGAAAGAAATAGTCCAATGTAAAGTGGGCGGAGTATGGCTTTTCCTGCCTGTCATCCCTCCCCACTGATGGCCAGCAGAGCAGTGTGGTGTGAAGGCCTCGCCCTCCAGGACCGGGTGGTGCAGTGAGGCTGTTCTTTCTCTCCTGACAGGCAGATGTTTCTGGAGCAGATGATGCTTGAGGCGCTTCCCAGCTGTCAGAGGTCAGGATAGTGAAGGCCTAAGCCCGGATCTGCAGAAGCTGCCGGCACTCGGCACCATGTCAGGTGAAGCACAGCTGGGCTCTCACGAGGAGCTGTAGGAGGGGAACTGGTTTCTGCTTCCAGAAGCAGTCATCCAGGGCGGAGGACCCGGGGGGAAGGGAGGCCGGCTCTGGTCTGGGACAGTCCCTGAGACATTCTGCTCCAGGCTCCATGTGGCCCAGACCACCTCTTAAGGGGGTGGAGGAGGAGGCAAGGATACAGGCCCGAGCACATTCTGTAACGTGCCTCCTCTTCCGCTCCCTTCTCCAGAGGCGTGCCCCTTTCCAGGGGTTGTCCTCCTGCCCTCCTGTGCTCGCGCCCACTGTGGAAGCAGTGGGATATCAGGATATCTGGCTCAGGTTTTGCCTCCTCGTCTCCTTGACTGTTCTCCTTTCCCGGCCCTCTGTGATTGTAGGAGGCCATGTACCTTCTGCCAGTGGCCCCTTCTCAGCACTGACTCCGAGCATATGGCCCCAGGAGATCCTGGCCAGGTCCACCCAGGTACAGCATGGGCTCAGCCAGGTACAGCATGGGTGCAGCCGGGTACAGCTGTGCTGTGGGGTGAAGGGGCACCCTGCAGGTCCCAGGAGTGGGTGGCCAACTCCACTGCATTCCCCAGCAGAGTGCATCTCAGCTTCCCGAGCCTGTGTGCATCACCAGTGAGGCAGGACGAAACATACTGCAGGGACACAGAAATGCATAAAACATAT
>PVIC010025266.1:0-25572 GCA_004025085.1 Thryonomys swinderianus
CTATAGAAATATTCCACTCTATAAAAGCTGTCCTACTTTCTAGAACTCATTTGCATCTACAGGTGTTCATGCCAAAGAGAAGATCTGGGAATTGTCTATCTGTGATCTATTGATTTCACTTACTAGTATATCCTCCAGATGTCTCCATTTGCACCTAAATGGATCGATCTTGTCATTCTTTATGGCAGAGTAATACTCCATTTTGTAAAAAAAAAACCCACATCTTCATTATCCACTCTCCAGTTGATGGACGTTTGGTTTGTTTCCAAGATTGAGCTATCATGAACTGAGCTGCTATGAACAAGGGTGTACATCTGTCTTTCCAATGTGAGTTTTTAAGTTCTTTTGGGTATATTCCTAGCAGGGGTATAGCAGGGTCAAATGGGACCCGTAGTCCTAGTTTTCTGAGAAGTCTCCACACAGATCTCCACAATGGTTGCACAAGTCACCTAGCAGAAAGAATCAACAAATGGGATCTCATCCTAGTGTCTTCCCTTTTAAAAATGTTTCCTGGATAGTTGGTTTGCTGCTGCTGAATTCTTTTAGCTCTTGCAAAATGGGATATGTCTTAATTTCCAATTCTTCTTTGCAATGTATTTTCATTGCCTGTTGACATAGCAATTGACAGGCTTTTTGCTTGTTTCTTTCATTATTTTAAAGCTGTTACTCATTTGTCTTGTCATTTGCATTATTTAAGTCATTTTGTTACACTATGAGATGTCATTTCTTTTTTAGTTGTTTTTAAGATTTTTTATCACTGTTTTTAAGGATTTGATTATGATTGCTTTAGTAGAATTTGTGTATATGATGTGCATATGTGTATGCTTGGGTTCATGTGTGGGTTAGTCATTTCTATAAATTCAGAAAAATTTTAATCAATATTTCATCAAAGCATTTTCTTTTAAAAACATTAATAGGCTGCTTTATGCTATCCATAGCTACATGTAGTTTGTTTAATTCACTGTTTAAAAGTTTTGTTATGTTTGTTTTTCATTTTGGATAGGTTTTATTTCTGTGTTTTAAGATCACAAATATTGTTTTCTGTGATGTCTAATCTCTCATCAGTGTGATCCAATTTAGTTTTTATCTCAGATATTACAGTTTTGATATTTAGAATTTTGGTGAGTTCTTTTGTCTGTGTCTCTACTTAACTTTCTGAACATATGGTCTACAGTTGTAATAACTGTTTAATGTCTTACTCTGCTACTTTTAACATCTGGTTTGGTTCTGGATTATTTTCAATTGATTAATTTTCTTCTTAGTGCACACGCTCTACCCCCATGCCTTGGCATTCATGACAGTGCCTAATTAAATGCTGAATGTCAAGAACCTTACTTTGTAAGGTCACGGCTATATTTGTATTCTTATAGACATATTTGAGTTTTGTTCCAGAACACGAGTAAGTTACAAAAGAGAAGTCTAATTCCTTCCGTTCTTGGCTTAAAGTTTTATGAAGAGGAACTAGATCTGTGTTTAGTTTAGGTCCAGCTTCCCCTCTTACCGAAGCACAACTGTGCTCAGCACTGTAATGCAGAGAGCCCGCGAGTGATGAGCTCTGCTGGTTTGGTTGCTAGGATCAGGCTTTGTCATGAGGGAGCACCAGAAGCTATTCTAGGTTTTGGGGTGATTCTGTAGCTGCTGCTGGCTCTTCTCCTCACTCAGATCTGATCTTAAGTCTACACAATCAAGAAACGATCCCTAGATCCCCAGTCTTCTGTCTTCCTTCTCACACGAGTCTGTTCCACAAGTTCTAGCACATTAGCTTCTTTAGACCCCAGCTTCATCTCCTCAACTTAGAGAGTGCTGGGGTTTTCCTAGGTCTCCTTTCCTAAACCACAGTGGGGAACTAACACTATTATGGGGAAAGCTGAGGTCATTGCAGAGCAACCCTCACTTGTTTCCCATCTTCCAGGGAACAGTATTTTTTGTTATTCCTTCGTTAGCGCCATGAAATTCTTACTTTCATTTTACTACAAATATAAATGTGTCCCCTGTTATGATATTGGCTAGAGTGAAAGGACTAGTCTTTTAAGACTTTTGTTTATAAGGTAGAAAACATTCATCTCCTAACAAGCCTAGGGACAGTGCCATTTTATTTTTGTTTTTTGTTTTTATTTTTTTAGGTTTTACAAGACAGGGTCTCACAAAGTAGTTTAGGATGGTCTTGAATTCACTGAGTAACCCAGGCTGTCCTTGGATTCATTCATGACCCTCCTGCTTCAGCTTCTTCAGTGGTGTGATGACAGTTGTGTACCACCAGGCCTGATTAGGCAAAATACCATTTTAAATGGAGGAAACAAATAGCAAACAAATAGATATAAACTTAAAAATGATCTGCTGTTTAAAAGACAGTTTAAAACCCTATTTAACATACAGGTATGGGATGTGCCGCGAGGAATTCCATGCATAACGTTCTTATCTTTTGAACATTCTTGATCTCACTGGGACCTCAGGACCCTTGGTGCTCACTCTTCACTGGAGCTAGCTACATCCCTGTCTGTCCAGGAGCTTCCCTGTGTATCTTCAACTTTTCTCCTTTTCTTTTCCTATTTATATAGTTTGCTATATCTGCCTTTCTAATATAAATCAACATAGACTTTTAAATTTTCCTTCAAATTTCCTGTCTACTTATTTCAGACATGTAAACTATATAGGTCTGGGTCTTGGTTACATTTAACATTGCTGAGACAAAATAACCCACAACCAAAAGTGAAAAGAGGAAAGTTTATTCTGCTCATAGATTATGGGAGTTTTAGTTCATAGTTCACTGACCCCAAGACAGGGTTGCACAGCAGAGGGGGATCTCAGAGGAGGAAGAGTTCATCCCAAGCAGGCAGGAGACATACAAGCAGCAAGCAACAAGCAGCAGAAGGAACAGCAACCTTCACCCACCTTTAATCCCTTCCAGGATACTCACCCAGAGGGCCCCTCCCATTACTCCACCAGGAATTGTGCTGAACAAATCAGTGCCCTCATTCAGTAATCATGTACCCTTAATCTCAGTATCACATAACTTAACACCTAGATCCACCCACCTCCCCAAACTACCAGCTCTGAGTGCAAGAGGCTTTGAAGGAGTATTTAGACATGAGACATAACAGTCTACCTTCACAAAAAAGGCAGGACCATAATAGTAATAGTATTTCTGTAGAAAGAATGTAGTAAAATTACAAGCGATCTTTTAAAAAGATTTTGCAGTTCTATATTTATTGTGCTGGGCCAGGTCCTAAGTGCAGCCACTTAAACAAGTTTCATATGTATTTTTCCAGTGTTAAATCTCACACATTGTACTCTGGAAATTTCCTTCCATCCTGAAGAACGAATAGAAGAGGCTATATATATCGCCTCCTCATCTGTGAGATTTCACTATCTTAATGTTTAAAGTTGTGTAAAATTATTAAAAATCTATGAAAGAATAAAAAAAAAAAAAAGGCAGGACCAGGGTTCCAGCTCAGCAGTGCTGAGCCTTGTTTGGAAAGTGGAATGTCCTGAGTTCAAGCTTCTGTAGGGAAGAAAAAAAAAAGTAATACTGGGAAATTTCTTTTAACATATGTTTATGTGTGAAAGAGAAGATTGTGAGGAGCTCTTCTAGTCTTACCCATCTGTAAGATTGAGTTGGATGGCTTCTATTCCTTCTGTGTGCTTCTAAGGGCATTTTTAGGGAACTGGATGATAGAAAATATCTTTGCGCCATATGAGAAGGGCCATTAAAAAGTGGAACTCAAAATAGCACTGATATTCCATCTTACTTCAGAAAAATGGCTATCATTAAAAAGTCAAGAAATAACAAATGCTGAGGAGGTTCTAAGGTAGAAAGGAGCCCCCTACATGTTTTTTGAGGGAAGTAAACCAGTACATCCACTATGGAAATTAGTGTGGAGATTCTTCAAAAACCAACAATAGAGGGCTGGGGATTTAGCTCAAGTGGCACTGCACCAACCTTGGACGCACAAGGGCCTGAGTTCGATCCCTGGTACCACAACCAACCAACCAACCAAACAAACAAACAAAACATCAATAAAAATTCCATTTGACCCAATGATATCTGTTCCTGAAAGACTTAAAGCTGTACAGTATTCCAGTGCTACACACATCCTCATGTTTATAACAGCATAAGTCATGATGCTAAATCTTGGAAGCACCTTACATGCTATCAATAAAGAAAGTGATAAAGAAATTATGGTATGTAGACAAAATAGAGTACTACTCTTCCATGAAAAAGGATTGATTTGAGTCATTTGTAGGGAAAATGATTCACGTTGATACCGTAACAGTAAGTGAAATAAATCAGACACAGGTTAAGTAACACAAGCTTTCTTTTATACCAGAAATTCAAAATGTAAATAACTAAAGGAGCAGAATTTAAGATAGATAATAAGAATTTGTGGAGATAGAAAGATCTACAGATGGAGGAGATGAGATTGAAAAAAAGGAGGAGACGGCAAGGGGATTAAGATGTAATATGTATATGTGGTGACTTCCCACAATATACAAATTGATAATGTATCACAGACTTGCTGTTATAAACAAACAAGAAGGGAGGGATCCTGAACAACCACTACTTATTTCTCCTAGGAGCACACTACATGGAAGAGGATACCCATATTTGGGACACTACATCCCTCTGGTTTAAATGTTAGCAAGAGTCCGCTGAGGCATCCTTAGCTCTGCATTCTTCTGACAGTCTGAAATAACTGACCCTGGCTTAATCTCTGACACTGGACTAAACAGGCATAAGAAGCCCACTTAGAGAGGAAGCCTTTGATGAGGGGATACCCGGGAAACAGACCTGTATTCCTGAAAGCTACTTCACAGAACTGCATTTGGTTATGATCACCATGTTATGTCTTTTCTACAAAAGAGCATCTTCAAGATAGAAATAGTAAGAGTGAATTTAAATTCAGACTAGGGAACAAGAAATATTATGCATGATAACACAGCAGTTAAATATTTTAAAATCATGTCTTTAGGCAGAAACAAATTGACTCCCAGTTTAGTAAAAGAATTCAATCATTGATTTAATACATATTTATTGAGTGCCTCCCGAGTGCCAGCGCTGCTCAGAATGTTTGTTCCTGTAGTAGGGAGTAAACTGAATCAGCATCCTGCCTTCAAAGTGCTTTTCTATGTAGTCATCCTTCTAGGCACATTATTTGATCCTTTAAGGTGTTACAGGGAACGGGTAACTACTAGATGACTGGAGTTGCCAAATTATTCCTTAATTTTCAGAAGGAAAATGCAGCAGCAGGCCTCAGAAATTCTGTGTCCTAGGTGCCAAACCTGGATAAAACTAGAAAACACATTTGATTTTTTCTAAAGAGGAAAAAGGGAACTACTTACCCCATGGTCATTTAGACTAGTTACAAATAACTTTGTTTTGTTGTCACTGATTACTAGGTAAATCAGGAGAATTCTGAGTGTAAAGTGTATTTTGCTTTCAGCAAGGTAATTCACAGTATTCCCATATAATTTTGGGATAGGTGAGAAGGGTATGAAATGCTTAAACAGTAAGAATCTAGGTTTAATAGATTGATTGCAACTTGGAAGAGATTTAAAACTTTCAGCTCATAGAAGCATGCCCTCTCTTAGTATAATGGGATCTCTTGGGCCTAAATGAAAGGAAAAGATAATGGTGGGATAGAAAGAAAAAACTAATGATGAAATACAGGCATAGATATTGAAAATGGGAATATTTATACCACAATGTTCATGTGAACATTACGAGTTCATAATAAGAAGTCAATAAATATCACTTTGTTGATTCACTTCTTGGCTCAAAATATTCTATTCCTGAATATATGCTTGAATATTAATATTCAATATTTATACATTTGAATATTAATAAAACAAAACACATACTATAATTTGAACTTGGGTAATATCTGATGTATTAGTTAAAATGATTTAGAATTGCTCTATATATTCTGTGAAATTACTTAAAATTTAAAATTGTATATACACCTATTTAGCAAAAAGATAATTTATTAAGATTTAATAAATAATATTTAAGAAAAATGATCTGGAACAATGCAGTGTACTTACAGGCATAAAAAGCAGAAGCCCTTCTAAGAAAATATTTGACAGCAAAAAAAGAAAAGGAAACAGAACTTATGTGTTCCATTTTTACAATACTTTCACAGGAAAAGACATATAGATATTCATATTTGTTTGTTTGCTTTGTTTTAGAGATTTGGTCTAACTAGAGAGTTCAGGCTGGCCTTAAACTTACAATGATCCTGCCACAGCCTCCAAAGTGCTGGGATTACAGGTGTGTATCACAACTGACTAACTCAACAATGTAAAAGAGCATGATTCAGTAACTTTATTTTACATTATGATTTAATTTGTATAAGTTGATTCCTAAAATACTCAGAACCCATCTTCTGTTTTGACATTTACCCAAAACACCCAAGTCCTGAAGCTGATTGTGATCACAAAGTTCTCTTCTACCTTATATTCCTCATCTTCTTTTTCCTCTTCTCTTCTTTCACTTTCTCTCCCTCTACTCCCTCTTGCTCCTCATTAAATTAACATTTCTTTTACTCATGAAGTTACCAAATCAGAGTATCTTAAACTGGGTATTTTTGTTACATTAGCTGAATGAGTATGGATGAAAAAAAATAAAACATTCTGTCCTCAAGCACAGAGCTACTAGTAATAATCCTACCTTACTATTTCAATTTTTGACTCATGAAGTATCAGGCTTTGTTAGTGCAGAATAAATATTCTGATGCTAAACTGTTGTTCCACTTGAATGTAGACATACTTCAGAGAACTAATTGATCTCCTCCTAAGGCAAATATCTTTGATGTTCCTGGCATCAAAAATGTCATCCCCTCCTGCTGAAGGAACTCTCTTCTGGACAGGTCATAACTTTTCTCTGTAACCTGGTAAGTTATATCTTCTTTTCAAGAGTGTCATTTTGGCTATAGGTCACTTAAAGCACTTATTTTGTAAACTATGAACATTTTATTTTCTTAGAGGTGTCAGAGAACTTTGTTCTTTTTACTTTCTAAATTTTGCACTAAAGAAAGGCTTATAAATAAATCATAAGTCACCTTCTTTGACTTTCACTGAGTCAGGGCTGCATTGATTCACATTAAGGAAGAGTTAACCACTGTGCATCTTTCTTCATCTTGCCTATTATAGAGAAATACACAAATATTTTTATGGAATGCTATGTGACACCCTTGTGTGTGTGTGTGTGTGTGTGAGAGAGAGAGAGAGAGAGAGAGAGAGAGAGAGAGAGAGAGATCAGGAGTCAAACTCAAGCCCTTGTGTGTACAGGTAGGCCTGAGACATCCTTCTTGTGATTGCTGGTGGCCATCACTACTTGGAAAGGGCATCTCTGTTCTGTCTAGTAGGGAGGAGAGCAGGTCTTTGCTATTTTCAGCATTCCATGGGAACATTCTTGATCTGCTTCCCATGAACTTAGAAAAAAGAGTCGTTTTAGATTTGAGCCTAATTGCTACTCAACTTCAGTTGTGTCCTATTTTGGCCACGTACATATCTAAAACTTTTACATATATTAGTTCATGAAAAAAAATGCAACATCATATTTGACTCTGCATAAATCCTTTTGACAGAAAGAGTTGGCAAAAAGAATAAACATGGCCATATTTCCATTTTCAACATCTCATTTAAAAGCAGAACTTAGAGTTAGAATAAACTAATTCTTTATTCATTTAAACAAAAATATATTGTTTACTATCTTCTAGGTGCTGTTCTTGGTGCTGAGAATAGAGTTGAAGGAGAAGCAGGTAAAAACTTTCAGCCTGATAAAACACCTTCTTGTGCACTGAAAGCACACGTGTTGCACATTGAAAGGCCTTGGTGTTTTCTAGGGATTGTCCTTGACTGCAGTCGCTGCCAGTACCCAATTATCAACACTGACACTGCAGAGATAACTATAAATCACCACAGGTAACTGTGGATTTGGAAATACAATGACTGAAATTAATGTAGGTAGAAATATGAAACTATATAAAATGCTTTCAAAGACTGGGATCATATATATATAAAGTGTGGTAAATTATGTCACAGTTGAAACTTATTAAAAATTTTCCTACAACATTAAAGTTTCTAACCTTGAAGCACACTTTGAAATCAGATTGGGATATAAAACAATGGGCACATAGTCCAGACTTAGAAATATTTTAAAAAATGATAAGCCATAAATGTTTCATGAAAATGTTATGAGTTATAGAAATATTTATCTCTATCTGAGCATATCATCGGAGACTTTCTCCTGAACTAAGCAGGTGGTACTTTGTTGGAAATGATTTTTTGAAATATGTATACAATTTGGCCATAGTCAAACTCTCAATGCTCTTGTCAGAAGGATATTTGAAAGTTAGCAAGTATCTTTTTTTTTTTTTTTAAGTTTTTTGAGACAGGATCTTGCTTTGTAGTTCAGGCTGCCCTTGAACTCACCATATATCCCAGGCTACCCTTGAATTCACAGTGATCCTCCTGCCTCTGTCTACAAAGTGCTGGATTTGAGTGCTGGGATTACAGGTGTGAGCCTCCACGCCCAGCATTATGGTATGTGGTACCAGGAATCAAACCCAAGACCTTGAGTTTGCTAGGCAAATGCCGGAACCATTGAACTAAATCCTGGCCCTGAAAGTTAGCAAGTATTTTCAGAGTTCTGTGTCAGAGGCCAACATCTAATACCACATAGAACATAACTTTCACTGCATAGTCTTATTGCATTGGCTCAAAAAATAAATTACCATTAAGCAATTGTGGAGGAGTAGTTTATCAGCATAAAAGAGTTCTGTTAGTATATCATAAAGAAAAAGATTCCAGTGAAATTTCTTAAGCACTTATTAGGAATTTGGTTAAGGAAAGACGTAAGTGTTCTCTTAGTAAGACTGAGAAAACCTTATTTTGGCAGGTTCAGGGATTGAACTCAGACCCTTGTGCTTCTAAGGTGGGTACAGTATCACTTGAGCTAAGTCACTTGAGCTTCATGAGATTAGAAATTTTCATTCATATACCATCAGCCAATTTCATACAATGTAGTTCTGCTTGATTTCTAGTAATTTTATAAAATCTAAATAAAGTCCTTCTTTGTGCACAAATTTCTCTTCATCACAGACTAGATACAAGTTCCCTTACTGCAGCAGATGTACACGTATTACATTTTAAACATAGAAAGTACTATAATAAGGAGAAAATGTGCCATCGCTTATATCTACACACCAGTATATTAGGCCTAAGTTATTTGATAAATGGAAAATTGGGCCATGCCAGACAAAGCAAATGTGATTATTTATAGAAAGTAAAGTTTCTGCTTGATATTCTGAAGATTTTGAGAAATCTGATGAAAGTATGTTTGTCAAGAATTACCTCTCAAAACAAAGGAATTCCACTACTAAAATAGGCGTACTCCTCAGTATGACACTTAAGTGTTGGCAGAGGGCCAAGAAAGGTTCACTCTGCTGCAGAATACAGTTCTTAACCAAGTATCCAAGTATCATTGGCTTCACCTAAAAAGGTCAGTATCATGAAAGAGGCATTAAGAACTCCATGCAATGCCAGTTTAATCTGCTGAGCGCCTCGTTAAGCAGACTTAATGGACCAAATATTGAACAAACACAAGAAACAATCTTATGTAAAGTAGATATATATAAAATCATAAAACTTAGGTACAATTATATGTCAGTGAATTTGAAATCATAAATAAATTTTTGGGAAATAATAAAATGCTCAGATTGGTATAGGAAAAAAGCACACATTTAAATGTTTATAATCAATAAGGAAATTTAAATGTGGTAAAAGGAATAATCTTCAGATAGTAAAGGCCTAGAAATTATTACATGTAAATACTATCAAAATGTCAAAGATTGCTGAATGCATTGTAATCTCAGAGACTTAGGGAGCTGAGGCAAGGTGATCATAATTTTTGAGCCGGTCTGGACAGTTTAGTGACATCCTGTCTCCATTTGAGAAAGAAAAGGAAAGAAAGAGAAAAAAAGACAGAAGAAGGAAAGAAAGAAAGAAGAAAGGAAGAAAGGAAGAAAGAAAAGAAAGGAAGGAAGGAAGGAAGGAAGGAAGGAAGGAAGGAAGGAAGGAAGGAAGGAAGGAAGGAAGGAAGAAGAAAGAAACTTTACAACAAATCTGGGGATGTAGTTCAGTGTTACTCAGCTTGTCTAGGATCATGACTTTGTTTCAATTCACAATACTGAAAAACAGGCAAGCACACAAAAAGTCAGGGATGGTTTCTGTTTCTTTTAAAATACTCTCTGTAAACTACATTGTATATTAAACTGGGCAGATTTTTCAGTCATTTCATATATACTACCTTGGTCCTTAAAATACATAAGAAGGCAAAATAATATGCACGTTTTAAAGTAATATAGGACCTTTTATAGAATTTATGTAACTTTATAATAATATAGAAAATACAAAAAAACTACCGTAGAAATTTTGACATCATTATATGATAAAAATCACAAAGTATTAACAAAATAATTCATCATAATTAAGTAAATTTGATCTCAGAAAAGCAAAACTAGTTAAATAACAGTATCTCTCACTGTTTTTCATCAGTGATGGGGTAACATTACATATATGGTTAATGTGCAGAAATCATTAAAACTTATTATGACAAAAATCCATAGAAAGCAAAGATAGAAAGTTTTTAACCTGATAAAAATTGTTACTTCAAAAAAAAAGATGAGGAATTTTGGAAATATTATTTTTAACAATTAAAAGGATATATGGATTTTTGGTATTACCTGTGTTGAATAATTTACTATGGTTGTGATAAAGGTACAATAATAAAACATAAAACAGATAAGATGACATTGAAATTTATTTCCAGATAATTTGGTAATTTACTTAGAAAAGAGATTACCAGAAAAGATATTAAAACTAGTAAGAATTTAGCAAGATTTCTGCATTGAGTAGCCAAAAGCACTATCTTCCTGCATCAGCAATAATCAAAGGTAATGTAGTGAAACAAGGACAACAAATGTTTGGGAATGAATCTAACACAATGTGCTTAAAGGATGCACTGAAAGAATTTAAATAGAGGATTACACTATGCTCATAAATTGGCCAACATTATCATGAAGAAATAAATGTTCTTTTGAAGTGGGATTTTAAAAATATACCGAAGATCTAAAATTTTATAATATCAAAGTGCCTCATTTAAAGCAACAACAACAACATCAACAACAACAACAAACAACAAAAACTGGGCTGGAAATTTAGCTCAGTGGTTCCAGTGCCTGTCTTGCAAGCGCAAGGTCCTGAGTTCGAGCCGGTAACCACATACAATGCTGGGCATGGTGACTCACGCCCACCAGCAATCAGTACCACATACCACAATGCTGGGTGTGGTGGCTCATGCCTGTAATCCCAGCACTAAGGAGGCAGAGGCAGGAGGATTGCTGAGTTCAAGGCTTGCCTGGGCTGCATAGTGAGCTCAGGGTCAGCCTGAACTACAAAGCGAGACACTGTCTCAAAAAAACAAAAACAAAAACAAACCCCCCCCCCCAATATAAGTGTTTTTTTACAAATTCATCATAGCAAAGATAACACAAATAATTGATAACAATAAAATATTATTCAATAAACAAGCAATTAAAAGAATGCACATGCATAGAAATATAGTGAAATAATATGAAGAGACAATCTCAAAAGATAGTTGTGGACCAACCATGATATGTACAAATTGGTGAGGGCCAAATCACAGCGCCCATAGTCGCAAGGCAGACAGTGACTTGCTTGAAGAATAGGAACATCTTCGTGGAAGGCTAAAGGTTTTCTGGCTGGGTGGGATGTAATCCCATAACCCTGGCGCTCCCATCTGCTGAGGACCCAGTGAAAGCAAGTACCCAGATATGGGGAAGGGTTTACACTTGTTTTTTTTTGTGATACTGAACTTGTTCCTCATTCTATTACTTCCTCCTTAGTGCAGATGCTGTTCTAGGAAATGTACAGTACCCCTCCTCCTGCTTCTCAATCAAAGAAGCCAGTCAAAGAAGTTGTATCTTTTGTCCAGTCTGAGGCACTGACATTTGGTTCCTCCTGTACCTGAAATTTGTTTTTCTCTTTCTTTAGCACTTACTTTAAAGAAAAAGTCAAAAATGGTTTCTGTTTCTTTTAAAACATTCTTCTGTAAATTAAATTATATATTAAATTGGGCAGAATTTTCAGTCATTTCATATGTACTACTTCGATCCTTAAAATACACAAGAAAGCAAAATCCCCCTGAGCAGGCAACTGAGGGTCTCATTACTACTTGGTATATAGTAAAGTGACAATAAGTATATGAAAGATGTTCAAATTAATTTTATACCTTCTTTAATAAGATACTATAGATATTAATTTAAAATTAGTATTTGATTAGCCAGAAATTAAGGAATATCAGAGCCATATTTTCTCACCTATTAAAATTATAAAATGACACTATTTTGTTAATGGTGCAGACACTAATTTTCAAACATTGCTATATTTTGGAATCAGAGTTTTTTTTAAAACCTTACTAATGGGTAGCTCATATATTGCCATTCTGATTTAATTGCAATGGACTTTCAAAAATACGTGACTTAGCATTGAGAAGAGGAATATGTGGACTGTGTTATGAGAATTTCAAATATTCAAAGGGATGTTAGGCACAAGATTGCATTATGAATCTGAATGGAAGACTTCTATTAAAATCCTGGAGTTGAAACAACCATAACAATTTTTAAAAAATGATCAATACTATAGAAGAGAAAGTGAGACAAGAAAGAGTTGCTTTACTTGATTGAGAACTACACCTCACTAAAGTGTTCAAGCACAAATGAGTAGTAAAATTAGTAGGGCTTGAAGAAAAAAAATCAGACAATTAAATTGATAGTTGAATAGATGACCTTAAAATAATCTTTATGCATGTGCTACTCGAAAGCTAGTCATAGTCCAACTGAATCATTTCACCATTCCTTCTCTTTTTCTTCCTTTTCTTCCTACTGCTCTTACTTTTTATGCATTTAAGAGTTTCTCTCACGTGGGATTAAAAAAGAATAATCTAATTTTTTTCAGTTAATATTATCGGTACATTTGAGGTACACATTATGATCGCATGGATTATGGAAAATTTGTATCTGCACATGCTATATCTTGTTTCTTGTTTTCTCTCATTCCTCTTCCCTCCCTCCCTATTTACAAAAGATTTGTTTCCATTTTCTGCTTCTTTTTTCCACTGTTGGTGGAGTGTAGATTGTGGAAGTCAGTGTGGAGATTCTTCAAAAAAAAAAAACTAGGAGATTTTGATCCAACAGTATCTTATTATTTCTTTTAAGAGGTCAGGTGGGAAAAAATAATTTTACACCAAACAGGACACTTTGAAATAGTGTGAAGATTTTGTTCTACCTTCACAGCAACACTGTTGTAAGTCCATTTTGATATAAAGTAAAATGCTGTTGTGTTGGATATCTCGCTGTCAAACAACAGAAATTTATTTCTTATAGCTTTAGAGTCTGGGAAGTCCAGACGAGGGTACCAGTGTATTAGATATATGGGAAAGACACAGAGTCTTAAAAGGTGCCTACTATGTGTCTTTATATGGCTGAAGAAGCAAGCACATTGGGCCTCTTTTATGAGGCCCATTCTTCAAGGTGGAGGTTCATGATTTACTCTCAAAATCTCCATAGTTTAATGCCATTATATTGGGAATTAGGCTTAAACATGAATTTTGGAGAAACACAAGCATTTACTTCACGACAGCTGGGTTTCTGTGTCCAAGTGGAACTCTTCAGCTGAGTGATTCTTTGGTTCCCTAGAGGCTTGCATATCTTGGCAGACCTCATAGGAGCCTGAATTAGGCAATATATTCCTGAACAGTCCTGTATTTATGATGCTTGAGTTGTCTACTAAGAACACTGGTGACTAAATCTTGGCTGAGTTGAGAATGAATCTTTACAAAGCAAATAGTAATATTCCATAATGTAAATATTTCCAACATATGATACAGGAGATTTAGGGCTAAGTATATTGCATCTATTTAGCTAACATTGATTTTATTACAATAATTAATATTAAGCAAAAATATATGACATATTGATACACAAACACACTCACACATATATATAAAACATTGTATATATGTTTCCTTTACATACATTGCAAGAGAAAATAGTTAACAGAAGGAATAAGATCTCTAATTGCTAAAAACAAAACAAAAACTTCTCAAGCCATTGAAATAGGCTGTTAGTAAGCAAAACAGATAATGAAGTTGACTTGATTTTTAGTTTTAACTGTTATCGTAACTTCATGTATTTATCAGTCTTAACATCTATTTTTCTAACATTCTTATTATTTTCATTATTAAGAAGGCAATGTTTCTGCCTAAGATGGAAAAAGTTAAAAGAGGAGGAGTAGACAAGGAGGAGGAAGAGGAGGAAGAGGAGGAAGAAGAGGAATCTGTCCAGCCTAGGCTGTATGGCAAGACCTTGTCTCAAAACAAAAATCAAACCAAAATAAAACAAAACAATGTACAACATGCAAATGAATTTTAAACTGAAGCCCTTCAGTACTTCCAATAGGTGCTTCTATTAATTTCCTTTTACAAACAAGGGTGTAGAAATTTTTGTAAGATTAAATAATGTCTCCATGGTCACATAATATATTTTAGAACTGTAATTTGAACCCAGGGCATTTAGCTTTATCTGTGGATGTAGCTGATCTCTTTGAAATGAACAAGAGTAAAAAAAGAATTTCTTAAAATTCTGTACTTTATGTAAAGAGACTTAGGACCAGGTATCTGTCAAATCAATTTTGTTTTATTTGGAAATGCTCAATAATATTTAATTGCATAGATGAATCAAAAGTGGAAAATTTTTGAAGTCTAATGTTAAAAGATATTCTACATTTATTGTGCCTTAACTGAGACTTTGCAACTAATTATACCTGGGTTTGTAAAATTTGCAACTAATTATACCTGGGTTTGTAAAATTTATCTGAACATTTTTAAGAAAATAGCATGGCATACAAAATAACTATAAGTGTATCTTTTCAAAAGTTGAGGGATACATGATCTCCATGCATTTTAACATATTCAACACTTATCAACTGGAACTGCTATATTTAAACATATTATTGAATTTATGGCTGACATGATCTCCTTTTGGAAATATGTAGTAGCTACTTGAAATTATTTTAAGTATTTTAATGTAATAAAGTATAATTTATTTGAAATATTAAATAGATCAAATATTTCCCCAAATTAAAGGATATATCCATCCACTAATTTCAGATTATCAAAATTTATCTACTTAAATCAATACCTATTATTTCTGAAGAGATTGTGATATTTCTTAAGATATTTTAATTATAGAATACATTAAATGCCCATTTACATTTTAATAGAGATTTGGTTTTATTAGTTGAAAGTAAACTATGGCATATTCAAGTTGTTTTCTAATCAATTTGTATTGGTTTCAATCCAGCCTGGTATTTTTCAACTCTAAGTTATACAGAATTTTATAAAATTGGAGTATGTTATTCTTAGCATTTGTGGGACTCTGTATTATGGATAAGTAATAACCTGTTACAGTGCTTGAACAAAATTACTAATGCCATTTCCAATGATGTTCTTATTACCCTATACCCCTGACACCAAAAGCAATAGCTAGGCCTAAGCACAGCATAGGTGCTTGTTCTCAGCCTGATCAAACAAGCTTAATTATGACCTCCAGATAAAGGTATTGCCATTAAGCCATTGAATTATCACAGATAAGGCTTGAGTCTCTGTTACTGTCTGTGATAAATCACAGCTAACAACAGTAAAAGAGTCAGAGCTCACATGGCTAATCCTTAGGAGGTTTTGAATGGGCTCTTCTACTACTGTTTTGCATCTATTTATATTGCACTCAGAACCCCCAAATGGCCTGTGCTTATCTCCAGCTTTAGATAATTTATGCTTTTTGGTGTGTCACCTCACTGGCTGGAGCTGTTATCAGGGATGAGGAGGTTTAGGAAATAGGATCTACTGAAATGCTAATCCTCCTGCCAATTACAACACAAAAACAAGTTTTCTTCACTGATTTGCTTTTGTTTATTTGATACTGCAAATGTGGATTTTATGATTACAGTTTAGGACAATTGTTTAGCTCCAAAACAAAATAAGCGTTTAATTTGACGAGCTTTCTCTTTTCACAAGAGTGGTTGGACAATTTGCACTGATTCAAATGGCCAGATGGTTTTCTCTCTGTTTGTGCCTGGCTAAGTAGATGTGTAAATATTTTTATTTTCATAGAGGGCTGATCTTAAGAGGAGAATTTGTTGAGGTCCCTTCCACGGCAGGCTTCTGCTCCAAGATGCACTCATGCTCATTTAGTCTTCAGTATGAAGAAACTTCTAAGTGAAACTATTTCACACAGAAATATGATGCCTGTCTTGGAATTTCATTAAGATGAAATTTTTTTCTTCTCTTACTGCTGTCCAAGTTTTATGAAATCTTATCTCTGAAAATTTTATGAGGTTGTTTGACTAGTAGTTAAGTGTATTACTTTTCAGTGATATGAAACAGTCCTAAATGAGTAACTACCAAACCCATAAAATTCACATGTGCTTATTAGCATAATATAATGAAAATTTGAAATGGAAAATTGGGCTATCCTTTAAACAGGCAAATTAAATTCATGCTGACCTATGTTTAGCTATTTATTTTTTTCTCAAGAAGATCTCTAAGATTTTAAGTTCTGGAAAGGATGAGGTCACCCAGTTGTCATGATCGATCACCAATTATTCAAGTCTTGTGTTGACTATTGATGCCACTTATCTAGACAGTAATCTTTAGAGTGATAATGAAAGCTACAAAATTAATTCAACCTTGAGATTCCATTATACTTAATGTCACCTATTACAACATTTGATATTTTTAATCCTAGTTAAAGCCTTTCTCCCTTAGCAGTAACTGATGGCAGAAATGATGGAAAAGAAAAATACCTGACTTTATAACTTCTGCCATTCTTTTTCCTCTGAGCATATCTCAATGTAAAATACTTATGCTTTTTGTTTGTTTGTTTGTTTGTTTGTTTTTTTGCTTTTTGAGACAGGGTCTTGCTTTATAGTTCAGGCTGGCCCTGAGCTCACTATGGTGCCCAGGCAAGCCACGAACTCAGCAATCCTCCTGTCTCTGCCTCCTGAGTGCTGGGATTATAGGCGTGAGCCACCACGTCCGGCATGTAAAATACTTATGTAAGTGACTTCTCAAGTGGCTCCTTGACTTTTCTATAGAAATATGGTGGTGTCTGTGTTTTATTTAATTCATTTATTTATTATTGTGGTATGGGTGATCAAACTTACGACTTTACACCTTCAAGGCAGATGGTGGCTCCACTGGGATAAATCTCTGCCCCAGGGGAGTCTATATTTTAACCTGGAAATGTAATACTAAAAGGACATATTGTTTCATAGGTGGAAAATTATTCTCTTAAAGAACTTTTTACATTAAATTTGAATTTAGAAAGCATTGTAAAATTTTTCATCCAAGGTGTCATAACTAATAATATGGTTTATTACAGCCATATTATTTCAACTAGTATGTAAAGCTGAATTTTAGGTGAAATTAAGTCAATACCAGATCATATCCTGTACTGTTTATTCTATATGTGTATCAGTATGTACATTCTCTTTAAGAAAGATTATTTTGTTTTTGTTTATTTCTCTTCCATTTAACATTTACTTTTAGATATCACTTTCAAACTTCTCACATGCCAGCACACCCTACAATAAAATTACACCTCAGTTGTCCTTGTTGCTGTTTGTTTCTTTGGTACTGGGGATCAAACTGGTGACTTTGTGCCTGTGAGGCAGGTGCCAGAACCACTGAGCTAAATCCCAGGCCCTACACTTCATTTACTGATATCCAGATCTATGATAATATAATTCATGTCCTTACTTTAAATGCATAGCAATAATTAAACAGTACTCCCAACTTGTTTCCTTATATGTGGAATTATTTAAAGGGAAAAGTAAAAGCATTCTCCATTTTATAGGAAAAGGAATCTTGGTAGATATAAGCAGAAAGTCAGAATTCTTTAAAATTAGAAACAACATTATGTACTGCTTTATTTGGCTTTAATATACATGGATTTTAAATTAAGTGACACTAAAGCAGTAAAGTGTGTGTGCCTGTGTCTCTGTGTGTTTGTATTCATCTCAATCTAGTCAATGTTTTTCTAACATTAGAAAATGGTACCATGGATCTTAACCAAATTTATAACTCTTGGTAACCTGCATAATTTAAAGCAGCTACAAATACTTAAAATGACATAGAAAATTCTCCTTGGACACTTTTTTTTTGTATTTCTCCCAACTTTTTTTTTTTTTTTTTTTTTTTTTTTTTTTTTTTTTTTTTTTTTTTTTTTTTTTTTTTTTTTTTTTTTTTTTGAGACAGGGTCTCGCTTTTGTAGTTCAGGCTGGCCCTGAGCTCACTGTGTAGCTCGGGAAAGCCTCAAATTCAGCAATCCTCCTGCCTCTGCCTCCCTGCTGCTTAGATTGCAGGTTTGAGGCACCAAGCCCAGCATTTGTGGTATGTAGTACTGATTGGCGGTGGGTGTGAGCCACCACACCCAGTATTATTGTATATGTTTACTAGGGATCAAACCGGGAACCTTGTGCTTACTAGGCAGGTGCAGGAACCACTGAGCTAAATCTCTGGCCCTCTCCCAACTTTTTGAAATTGAAGATAGTGCTGTTTGTATTGTGCAAAAAAAAAAAAAAAAAAAAAAAAAACTGTAAATATCAAGGCAGGTACCCTTACAACTATGATGAGGCTAAGGGCAATGGTGGGAAAATTTTTGATATTGGCTGAAGATTGGAAAGATTTTAGTTATAAGCATTTCAAACGTTGTTTAGAAGCATTCTTAGAATTGCAGTATTCATTAAAAAACAGAGGCAAATGACTATGTGTTGTGATTTAATGTAAACAACCAAGGACAACATAAAATCACCAGGTGTCTATGTAAATTTGCAGTTTTTCTCCTGGCTTATGCATGTAGATTCATGTGAAGTTTTGACCCTGTTTTATGAAAGCTTGCAGTGAAAAGAATAATATTGACTTTAGGATTTTATTCCATTTTTTTTCAGAGAAAAGAAGTCCAAATCACTTATATATTTTGCCAGTGTTTCTACATCTATGAAAAGTATGAGAATATTTTAGAGCAGAGGTGAAAATGCTCGTGTTATTTCCCCCCTATTTTGCAACAGAGAAGTTTCAAAAGTAATTAAGCTTCTCACACTAGTGTTTGGTACACTGGCACAGTATTTGCTCTTTCTCCGGAGATTCTTCTTCTCTTTGTTGATCTCCCCCACAATTTCTAGTGGGAGATGCCGAGTTAAATAGCAAGGAAGAAAAAGCAAAACCTATGGTGAAATCTCAGACTGAAATTAATTTTAGAAATAGGATATTCTTATTCTTCAACTAAAGACATAAAGATGCAAAAACCTTAATTAGGTGAAATCTACCCAAGTAATTAATTAGTGGGTAACGTAGAACTGAATTTCCTTTTCCTAGCTTCTCCTTTGAATCTTTTCCCTTAAATCGAACTGTCTTTCTTGTAAGTGTTGTGAAAGGGAGAGAAAGTCGCACAGTTTAGAACAGCTCTCAGGCTCTGGTCATCTCACAGACTTGAGCTTTGCCTGTTCTTGTTACTGCCCAGGGCAAATTTCCAACAACGTGTTCACGTTCTGCAATCTGCCATAACCTACAGAGGGTTTGGACCACAAACTACAAAGATAAATATGGAACTGGTGACTAATTGCATGATTACAGATAGGCTGGGAAAGTAAACATAATGCTTGTTCATCCTTAATAAAATTAAAAACAGACTCTTCTGTGTTTTGCGTACAGCCTAGCAGAGAACCTGTGTTGCCCATGACAGTAAAGCAGGTGATTAGACCTGTTCCTGAGGAACAGGAAGGAGGGAAGATACGATCCGGTGACACTGGCAGGGTAGGCCTGCCTAAGATCAGAGTGCAGCCAGTTGGGTGAACGTGTTCCACACGTTCTGGTGCTCCAAAAGCTTGTGGCAGTGAAGGGAAAGGATGAAAACCTTTAACATAGAGAGTAGGGAGAATGTGTAGAAAACTGAATTGATAAGGTTGTGTAACTTAGAAGAAAGCACAGAGTAAACTCTTGGCTCACGATGAGTAGGCAATTTAGAAGATGGGATGTTATGAGGAACATAAGCTCCTTTCTAAGTGAAGTGCCTGATAGCCACCAATATTTAAACATTTCGGTGTTTAACATGTATTTTCTCAAGGGAAACTGAAAGTAAAAAGTCCATGACTACTCATCTTTCGGGCATTAATATGTAATGTTGCTAGATGCTCCTTTTTTATCTTTGCTAAATGTGGAAGGGAATGTGCAAAACAGAGCTGGCCCCTTTGCCTCGGAGACAAGTTTATGGTCCTTACTTCCGGCACTGTTCCCCGTGCCTGCATGTTGGAATATTCTGAGTCAATCTTGTAAGCGAGAGAAAGAACTACCAATGTTCTATAGATGTTCTTTTACTCTGGATCAAAGTTCACGAAGGGTTCCAGTTAAATGTCAATGTAGAAGCCTAAACAGATCTCGAAGGAAAGAACATAATGAAAAAGAGTTTTCCTTTCGCTTTTCACAAAAAGCGACTGGATAGAAATTTGACTGATAGAAATTAAACATAGCAGCTATATTAGACCAACAAAGCCATTCCACACTCATTCTAAAGTGAGATCAGAGACTTTTGTCAGTATATAAAGACATGAAATGAGCTCTTATGTTTTATATCCTTGTAAAACATGTTAAATAATGGGAATATAGATTTTTTTCCTATCAAGAGTGTATTTCCTTTACCACAAACAAATTAACTGTTCTTTTATATTGGATCATTGAAAATTACAAATAGGGGAAAGGAGACATTAAGAAGACATTACATGAGTATGTGTCATAAAATCTGTCTCCTGTTTTGATGTTTGGCTGCAGAAAGCTTTTATGACCTACTCCTTTCTTGCCCCACTTCTCGGAAAGATGATAAAAAGGCTCTCATGGTTCCTGCTAGTGCCAATGGTTAATTCAAGTCACCGAGTTGTACTTGCATGTGGGAACCTTTTTCCTGAGCCCACCCACTAACCCAGAAGCCCCCTCACAGTCTTTTGAGCTTGCTTTGGAACTTCCCTGTACTGTCCTCTTCACACACTCATTGTGGATGTAGTCATCTAACCATTTCCTTGTAACATATGTGTAGCATCATCTGTTTCATTCATCAAACAATCTTTGGGTGAAAATCTCTTCCTCCCAGTTCTTTGGATAACTGTAACTCATCACCAAATAAGTGTAGGAAGCTCCAGGGTCAGTGGTGAAACTGTCAAATTGAATGTTAACTGTATCCTAAAAGAGATAAACCAAAAACAGGTAAACTGATAAAAACAAGATATCATGTGACCAAGTAAATTGGAGAGTTATCATTCATATTTGGTTCAGACAGGAAAGTCCACATTCGTCATTTCTACTGTGCAGCAGGTTGGTTTTAGCCATAAGTATCAGAAAACCCAATATATTTAAATAACAAGGTATTGGATAAATTCCACAAAAAATGCAGCCAAAATTGATCAAATTGGAAGCAGCTGCAGAAGACACAGTGACATCTCATAAGGAAGAAGGTGAATATGTCCCACTGTAGATCTATTTTTATCAATAAAGGATTGTTTCCTAGAAGTCATCAAACAGTTTACCTACCATGGGAGTAGAGCTGTATGTTTCAACCAGACACTGGCAAGAGAACTGATAGCATTAATTTACTCATGATTCAGCCAAAGTGTTAGGATGTTTCAGTGAGAGCTCACTAGAGGAAAAGAATCAATAGAATATATATTGCATAGAGCCACCTACTCAAGAAAAATTGAGCTTCTATTGCTGGTTGGCTTTCTCCTTCTTTTGCTTCTTGTTTTGGCCAAGACCCTTTTATATTGGATGGTGCCACCACATTCAGATTGGGTCTTGTCACCTCCTGCCCACCAGGAGAATACCCTCATGACATACCTAGACATGTATTTTGCTGATTTTTTACATGTATCTCAATCTAGTCAAGACTAGCCACCAGTGGGGTGTCTGCCACACTGTATACATGAGAGGGTCATCATCTGAAAAAGTAGGGTTTGAGCACTAAGAGGGGAGAGAAGTGGCTCCTCTTAACTGGGCAGCAAACTGTGTGTGTGTGATTCTCTTCTTGCTCAAGTGGGCTCTGCTATCCCAGTTGATTTTTTGGACATGTGGAATCTTCCACAAAAGAAGATGTATGAAGGTTAAGTGACCCTAGTCAACAGATTCACTAAAGGCCAAGTTAGAACAAGAGTTGGGCTGGCTCCGTTTCTCAGACTGAGAATGCAGAGATACCTGACAACTCAGGAGCCCTTTCCCACTATCTAGAAGAGATGCCCAATAAAGCAGAGAGCAGACAATCTTGTGCCTCTCATCAGCTGAAGAAGCCCTGGAGTAAACATTTCCAACCAGAGAGGGGAGCTTGAAAATGAGCCACCCATTTCAAGGCCAGCAGCGAGAAAGAGAAAGTTCAGGTTAAAAAATTCAGGATAAATCCCTGGAGGCAGCTGGGATAATGGATTGGATTTTTTTTAAAGGAAGGAAAAATGGAAAGGAGGAAGGAAGGATACATTTAAAGATATTTGACTGCAACACTCCCCACTCCAATGCACATCAACTCCCTGGTTTTGAAAATAACAAATCAAGTGGATGCTTTCAAGGGAACAATGGTTCCTGCTGAGACTAGCATTTATGACTAGAAAATTTAAGTACTAGAAGTGTGTCAAAGAATGGAAACTCAAGATAGAGGGGGCACCAAGGAAAACATGGGAGAATAGCTCTAAGGAAAGACATATAGCCAAAAAGCAACTAGGAGGAGAAAGTGTGCGTGCACACACACACACACACACACACACACACACAAGCACAATTGGACGGGAGTTACTAAATAACTATCAAAATTTTCCTGAACTTAAAAAAAAGAAAAAAAATTTGAGTCCAGAAATACAAAGAGCTGAGTAAGATCCTGGCTGATTTAATCAGAAAAAATATAAGCAAGTACATCTTTGCAAAATGTGTGAACTCCAAGACTAAGAGAAAAATTTATGTTTCCAGCTTGAAAAACAGCAAGTTAACAGAAAAGGGAAAAATGATCACATTGGCATATACTTTATTATTTACCATTGAAAGCTAATAAATAACAGGAGGCCCTTTAATATTCTTGAGAAAAAAGTAAGTAAAATTTTGTATACTCAGTTGTTTTTTCATTAATGTAAAAGCTTTCAAATCAAAACCTTAAATGTCTGCATCTTTAATTATATTTACATTTATAGTTATACATAGAGAAGGGACAAACACTGAGATAGACAGATAAAGAGAAAGACATATGGGCAGTCTACCTGCAAGGGTAATACCTAAGGAAAATTAAGACCACAAACAAAAACAAACTATAAGAGAGATCAGAAAACATAAGAAGACAGTAATGACAAGCAATGGAATTTAGCATACATGAATTCAATAAATGAGCATAGGAGGATTTTTGAATCCTAAAATACTTAATGCAAAACCAGTTGTAATAGTCACTAAATTGCTCCAGTAATACCTAGGAGCCAGGTGGGTGTGAGAGAGCAAAGAAAAGTTGAAAATGTTCCCCTAGTCTCACTGGGAAACTGGGAAAGGAGAAAGGAAGAGAAAGAAATGTGTTCTAAAAGTCTTGTCTTACTGAGAATTAGCCAAGTGGAATTAAATTTAAGGGTTATAGGTTAAAGAAAAGAATAAACTTTGGAACAATTAACAGTAGAGTTATAGAGTTTGACTAAAAGACCAGGGAAAGAGAATAAAATCACCAAGGAAATGGAATTAGCATAGAAACTCTAAGTTAATTTCAGTATATGTGTGTATATATATATATATATATATATATATATATATATATAGAGAGAGAGAGAGAGAGAGAGAGAGAGAGAGAGATCTATATAGATATATAGATATAGATATTCTAGGTATTCAGTCAAACTTGGAGGCAAGTATATATCACTCAATCAGATTATTATGTATCTTAACATCAAATTATGATATGGTTTATTTATTGAGTGATGCTTTGAAAATAATTTCTGACCTCAGGCATGCATTGATGACCAGCCCACTTCAGTTAAAATACCTTTAGAAGTTCAGGGGATGCAAATATAAATCTACCCTGGTATACTCATGAACTCTAAATGTTTACTTTTTGTGTTATTCCATAAACTTTCACTCTTCTTTCTCTTTCTCATATAATCTCTAGCTCCTTAATAGAGAAAGTAAGTATATAATTTGCTACGGATACTGTAACAAAGTATTACAGACCAAGCAAGTTAAGCAACAGAATTTATTTTCTCATAATTCTACAATGTGTGAATGCAGGTCCCAAGTGGCAGAGATTGAATTTTCATGGAGGCCTCTCTCCTTGTGGATGGACATCTTGTAGTGTGTTTCCATCTGTGTGTTGTGGTTGGATCCTAATGTATTCCTTATATTAGAAAAGCAGAGCTACTGAATTTGGCCATATGACCTTATTTTATATACATTAAACCTTTAGGTTCCCTTTCTAAAATTAAGTCATAATCGGGCGAACTTGCTGCGGACGGATGGGAACCAGCAGCTCTGGGCCCGCCGTGCCGTGTTTCCAGTGGACTGGGGAACTTGGGGCGGACGACCCGACCCAGCAGCTCCGGGCCCGCCGTGCCGTGATTCCAGCGGACTGGGGAACTTACAGCAGACGGACCGGAACCAGCAGCTCCGGGCCTGCCGTGCCGTGAGTCCAGCGGACTGGGGAACTTACAGAGGACGGACCGGAACCAGCAGCTCCGGGCCCGCCGTGCCGTGATTCCAGCGGACTGGGGAACTTGCGGCTGACGGACCGGACCCAGCAGCTCCGGGCCCGCCGTGCCGTGAGTCCAGCGGACCGGGGAACTTACAGCGGACGGACCGGAACCAGCAGCTCCGGGCCCGCCGTGCCATGATTCCAGCGGACCGGGGAACTTACGGCGGACGGACCGGAACCAGCAGCTCCGGGCCCGCCATGCCGTGATTCCAGCGGACTGCGGAACTTGCGGGGGACGGACTGGACCCAGCAGCTCCGGGCCCGCCATGCCGTGTTTCCAGCGGACTGGGGAACTTGCAGCGGACGGACCAGACCCAGCAGCTCCGAGCCCACCATGCCGTGCTTCCGGCGGACTGAGTGAGCAGCACGCGGACCCGGCTGTAGGGTGCAGTGCATTTCCAGTGGACTGAAGGTCGCCCAGCAGCACACTGTATCCCGGAGCTGTGCAATGAGGAGTCAGATAGAGGTAACTCATAAGCTCAAAGTATCCAATATAGAATCTAACAAACCTTTTTTGTCTTATTTACTGTGTTTAATACTGATATTGGCATTTATTGTATTATGGTAACAAACATGATATGATTGTTCTGCTCAAATACCTACCATGATGTGTCAGGAGTGAGAACTCTCAAGGGTTATTACAGATTCAAGGAGGACCCCCCAGGAAAGTGCTGCTTCCAAGGGGCCCCAG
>PVIC010025267.1:0-25407 GCA_004025085.1 Thryonomys swinderianus
GATGAGGGGAAGGAATAAATATGATACAGAAAGAAAATAAAAGAGCATGTATAAGGGGGGAGGAGGGGGGAGTGGGTAGGGATATGGGTAAAAATGAGAATTAACTTGTGGCATATACTGGTACAAATTTCCCAATGTTATATGTGATTTTGAGATGTATATAAATTGTACCAATAAAGAATTCAATTAAAAAAATAAACTATTTGTGGATCACATTGATATCATATAATTTATTGGTGATAGTTTAGTTCTAAAGTGTTAGTCTTTTATTTCTGTTCAAATTTTCCCTAAGTACTACTTGAATAAAGATTTAGAGAGTTACTCTATCTGAAAGAAACTTACACTGTTCATTTTCAAGTATGACTGGATTATTCTATAACACTATACAAGTATTTGTCATTTTCTAACCACTGCTTCCTTACTGTTCTTGAGTAAATTTGCATTATGGACCCAGGCTGAGCTCTAATTATTGAAGGATCAATATTTATGAACAATGGTTACCAAATGTGAAGCATCAAAATTACTGAAGCATCAAAATTACCCCAGGCAAAGGCAGATTTGCCAAAAGAGTGGTCATGACAAGGATCTCAAGAATGATATGAAACTTCTAGGACATGACAAAGCAAAGAGTCAGATATGAATTTTTAAAAATTAGGTCCTTAACAGTACCAAAGGCCTCTTAGATATTTATGTGAACTTAGGAAATAGAAGAATGAGAGCAGAAAATTGGGAAATCAAAAGAATTACTCAAGTAACATTTGAAATTATAGAAGTAAGCAAAGTACCTTGGACAGAAATATGTAAACTTACAGTTGTTGTATAAGCAGCTTCTGGATCATCTTCCAGGACTCGAGAGAGACCGAAATCTGAAACTTTGCATACGAGATTGCTGTTCACCAATATATTCCTTGCTGCTAGGTCTCGATGAACATAACCCATATCTGAGAGGTACTTCATGCCTGATGCAATGCCTCGGAGCATGCCGACTAACTGGATGACTGTGAAATGGCCGTCATGTTTCTGAAAGAGAAACAAATTTGTTTAAATTGATTGCTTTTGTAGCAGTGTGCATGTGTGCATATGTGTATGGTAAATAAACCCCTTGGACTTATTGTACTAGGTCTAGTGAAAATAAGCATCACATTTGATGACCATTGTTCATAAAGCAATATAAGAATTTTACATCTAATGAAAGCAAAGGGGAATGGTCTACCTGGAGTTGATGAAGGAGAACTAAACAAAATTCCAGGAAAAGCGATTTTAAAAACTTTTGTTAGTAAGTGATTAAAGTTAAAATAATGTGAAAACAAGGACTACTCTAAAAGTAAAATGTGCCTCTTTTGGTTGTGGGCTTTGAATCAGCACACAGGTAGGGAGAAGGACAAGAAAACCTATTTTGTGAGGTAATTAGAAATAATATGAGAAACAGTAGTCAGACCAGGTCATTCAAGAAAAAGAAAAAGTGATGGCATAAGAAAATTTTCAGAAAACAGCAACAGAAATAACAAAAAAATACAAGTAAAGAAAATAACTAGATTCTTTTTGTTTTAATTTTATAAGACCAAAAAAAAAAAAAAAACAATTGACTGAAAACAAGACTGCTTTAACTCCTGGCTGGGAGGATTAAATTAAATGATATAGTATGAATAATGTGCCAGGCTAAGCAAGACTATGTAATAATTAATTGTATCTTATTTCCTACACCTTAATTTGAAAACAATGTAGATTTTACAAGTGTTATTAAAAATCCAGTTGCCATTTCTGCACGATACCTCCATCAACAAAAATAGATACAGATAGTATTTTTTTTTGCATTATTCAGCAAACCTTATTGCATTATTCAGCTCACAATCACACAAAACATTGGGGGAATTTGTACCAATATGTGACACAGGTCAATTCTCATTTTTACCCACATCCCTGCCCACCCACCCCCTTCCCACCCCCTATATACATACTCCAGATAGTATTTTTGAATTTAGAGAAAATTAAAATAAGAATGTTCAAGTTTGAAAAATAATTTGGTTGTTTTTTAATACTCAAATGGGTGTTCCTTGTGGACAGACTCATAAGTGAAATAAATAGGACACAGATGTGTAAACACCATATCATTTCCTAGTACGAGATATTGAAGGTGTAAATGAGTTCCAAAATATATGAAGGGTATTGTGAAATAGGAAGAAAATGTCCAAAAGGAAAAGGGAAAAAGGAGGGGTAGGGGTAAAGAAAAAAGGGAAAGAAAAATTTTGATGGTTAAAAAAAAGAAGCAAAGCTTGTGCTTCTAGGGGCTGTAGGAAAGGAAGGGGAATGGGAAAAACAAAAAACAAGATGTGTCATGTTCTGCTACAAACTCTCAACGTTGAAAGTGATCATAATGTCTATATAAAATGTTCCAATACTTGGAAACAACCCAAATGCTCATCAACTGGAGAGTGGATAAAGAAGATTTTTTTTTACAAAATGGAGTATTATTCTGCCATAAAGAATGACAAGATAGATTCATTTATGTGCAAATGGAGACACTTGGCGGATACACTAATAAGTGAAATAAATAGATCACAGATAGGCAAATACCAGATCTTCTTTTTGATATGAGCACCTGTAGATGCAAATGAGCTCTGGAAAGTATGACAGTTTTTGTAGAATGGGAAATTTCCATAGGAAATTTGGTGTGGAATGTAATGAGGGGAAGGAATAAATATGATTCAGAAAGAAAATAAAAGAGCACGTATATAGGGGGTGGGGAGGTATGGGTGGGTAGGGATATGGGTAAAAATGAGAATTAATTTGTGTCATGTACTGGTACAGATTCCCCAATGTTATATATGATTGGGAGATGTATATAAATTGTACCAATAAATAATTCAATTTTTAAAAACTGTATCAATAAAATCAATTAAAAAAGAAAACTAATGCATGTTGCTTTACTTAGTTATTTGGAGACTTCTGTCTTTAAATGGAGTTATAAGGAAACATTAAAATTTCTCATTTTTATTTATCAAATTCAGAACAATGAATTCATAGTAAGAGATTATGAGGCTAAATTATTTTGTACAATATAGAAGCAGCACAAATAAAAGCATCTTAAAGTTTTTCCTATCTAAAGTAATTTTCATGGACATCAGTTTTAAAATTTTAGTGAACCTACAATCTCAGCATTCATAGAGGCTGGGTCAGGAGGATCACAAATTTGAGTTCACCCTGGTCAATTTAGTTACTTAGCAAGATCCTGTCTACAAAACAAATTAAAAAGGCTTGGAACATAGCTCAGTGTGAAGTACTTGAGTTCAACCCCCAGTATCAAAAACAAGGTAAAAAATACGCTGCAGTGTAGCCTAACACAGGGATGATCTGATAATATCTATCACAGTGATTTTTCCCCCATATACAATCATGATTCATTGGTCAGTTAAATGAATGAGCCTATTCTACAAATGAAATAAACTTTGTCTTACATATCAATTTATCTCCCTAACAATTCTTAGATAATATCTCTTAACTCCAGATTAAAAACTCTAAGAGACACTCTTACAGCCAGAGTATCCATTTAGCAGGCTCTTTTGTATAATTAATGTACAAAAGATAACCTAGCAGAGAAAATCTTTGGTGTTATTAGCTCTTTATGTTTCTAATCCATCTTCTTAGACAGCACACTATTAAGTGAAATATGCCTCTTTTATCATGTAACCAGTCTCCACCTACCTCCTTTTTATTTGGAACCTACAACTTCGGAGTAGAATTGAAAGCACAAATTATTTTGGCCTAGAAAGGACTTCACTAAATTTTAAAAGGTACCTCTTTTACCTCTTAAAAACTGCAGTTGCCTCATAACACAGTTATTGTCAAGCAGAATTTCCAAGTAGTAGGGAAAGCAGTAGACTACCTGAAAGCTACAGTGTGCCTCAGTTTCCTTATCTGCACAGTGAGAATAGTCATTTACTTTACAGTTGAAGGCAAAATGTCCTGTAAACCACAGAATATACCTACTAAATTATTCTCATAACAATTATGTATTAAGTCCCTGATTATCTCAATTTTTTTTTTATTTGAGACAGGGCCTCGCTTTGTAGATCAGGCTGGCCCTGAGCTCACTATGTAGCCCAGGCAAGCCTCGAACTCAGCAATCCTCCTGCCTCTGCCTCCTGAGTGCTGGAATTACAGGCGTGAGCCACCACGCCCGGCACTGTGTTATGTAGTATTGATTGCTGGTGGGCGGGAGCCACCACGCCCAGCATTGTATGTGGTTACTGGGATCGAACTCAGGACCTTGCGCTTGCAAGGCAGGCGCCAGAACAATTGAGCTAATCCTCTGGCCCAATTATCTCAAATTTTTGTAATTTTATTGATTCTAAACATTCTCAGTTTCCTTGAAAAACGAAGTGTTAACATCAGCTTCTGTGTACATGAAGATAAAAAGCTTCAAGAGACCAGGTTGAAAATTAATTTCCATCTATTCCAAGGGTGTGTAAGCACTGAATATGGTTAGCAACATTCTAGAGACAAAATTCCCTTATCATTCACTTTATTCTCTTAATTGGATTTTAGTGTATTAGAGATATGCAACTCTCACTGAAATTCATTTTAGAACTTTTTAGCACATTCAAGAGAAATTCTATATTTACTAGCAATCAATCTCTACTTTAGAAGTCCCCTCACATAACACAAACACCAATCTTTGTAACTAAAAACTAAGAAACTTTCTGGATATTACTTATAAGTAGAATTATGAAATGGGTGTATTTTTTTTTACTATCTTTTTCACTTAGTCTTCAAGATTCATTATTTTCAAGATTCATACACAATGCAGCATACATCAGTCATTTCTTAAATTGATAAAATATTTTTGTACCAGACAGATATTATTGACAGATATTTGAGTTCCTTCACCTCCTGGGCTATTATGGAAGGAATTTTAAAATTGTTTATTTTAAATATGCTCATCAATAACATGGATTAACTGCTTTTATATCAACTGCAGGGCAGTCAGGATTTGAATAACAGTAAATGGTATCATTTTAAAAATGAGATTTTGGTGTGTGAAAACAATCTAAATGACTTTCTCCATGTTCTCTCATTACTAATAGATAGCACAGTTTAGTAATTTCTAGTTCAGTTGGCCAAGACATTTTTAGGGGGAAGGTCTAGGAGGACAAAACTATTTTTCTGAACACTACTAAGACATTTAAGCTGCCTTTTCCTCTAGATTGATATATGCCAGCAGTGTAAAGTTCTAATGGACAAAACTCAATGTCCTTAGAATGAATTAAGGGAGGGGTGCCAAATAAATCTTATTAGTATTTTAATATTCTCCTCTATGATATGCACCGATGAGGAACAAAAACAACTGTTTATTTTGAGAATGTCCTTTTTTGAAGGCAGCAAACCAACTGATTATACTGAATTTAGATCTGTGATTATATAGTGTAAGGGTCAACATTTGTGAAGAAGAGAAGGCAGCAGGAGGAAGCAAACTGGGCAGCAGGGGAAGGGAAAGTACACCATATTCACACCAAAGACCTGCAGCCACCGAGACTGCTGACTTCCTGGATGAGAAATGACTTGTCACACTGCACAAATCTGGGGAAGAGAGGCAGGACCCGTGCATGCCCACATCAGGGAATTCCTCAATTCAGGCCGAGTTTATAAAAGTGTTGTGGTCTTGGGTCAGTGGCTTTTCTACCCAAGGTTGTTTTTCAGAGGAGTCAGGTAAAAGCTATCAGTTTGAAAACTCCAGGAGCTACAGTGATGAGCTGATTTTGGAGGTCACACCAGGCAAGTCCTTGCACATGGGTCTTTCGTGATAATTTGATTTCTCGAGAGGGTATCCTGTGACAATTCTGAATCTGTATTTTCATCTATCTATCTATCTATCTATCTATCTATCTATCTATCTATCTATCATCTATCTATCTATCTATCATCTATCATCATCATCATCATCTATCATCTATCATCCATCCATTCATCCGTCCACACTCTTTATGAGAAATGAGCTTGATAAGAGAGGTTCTAGAAATAGTTATAAAGGACTACATGCATATTTTAACTGTTAACTTGTTCCAAGAAAAAAAAAAGCTCACATACATAAAATGCTCTAACCCAATCACGAGCTAAGATTTTAACATGTATTATTTTATTTAATTCACAAAGTAGCTGAAATATTAATGTGTGTACCAGCATCATCATGGAGGTGGACCAAATGAACAGGAAGAGACTGAATAATCAGTACGTGGTAGAGTTAAGATCTGAAGCCAGACATTGTAATTAAAGGAGCATGTATTCTGGCCTATGTGAGTTTTGGAGAAAAAGTTAATCTTAAATATACTTTACTTTGGTCTAATTTGGGCAGCATAATTTGGAATGATAAAGCAAGATCTAAAAGATGTCTGAGACCATTTTATCCAAACCAAACAAACGAGAATACTCCAGAAAGAAAACAAATAAACCACTCACTCTATGTGGCTGAGAATAGACCCATTTAATAATATGTGAAGTATGGCTTAAATCTGTTTCTCTAGAAACCATTCAACTTCCTTCTTCAAACAAAATTATTATTCTCTTTTCTACTCTGTCAAAACAGCCACCTCAATTTTTTTCTTTTTTAAACTGGGGATCAAATTCTGGACCTTGTGCTTGCAAAGCAGATGTGGTACATTTAGAACATACTGGTTTTCTTGATTGTGGGGGCTGAATAATAAATGGGGACTAAATTAAATAACATTTGATCCTATCTTGTAGTGCACTGGTTGCTATTGTGGCACCATTCCTATTGTCCTATATACAAAGGACTGTCTTTTTCCAAGGTCAGACATGAGTTCAGCCCTTTTATGTAGCAGTTCTGTTACAGAATCCACTATGCTGCTATGCACTGAGTCAGGGCTGAATAAATATTAATTCAAGTAGAATTGAATTGTTTATGAGGGGAGGAGAAAATATGAGAGCACTGAGATTTAATATCTTTGAGCTTCCTACTGGAGATTAATCAAAAAGAAACTATGAATTTTTTAATGACATATGATTTTTTTTCCCCAGAAAGGCAGATTCAAATGAATGAGAGTGATAGTGGTGTATTTACACACTGCAGCTGAGAGCTGAGTAGCTAGAATTTGGTTTGTCTTCACTCTGCTATTTCTTTTCCCACTCAAGATAATTGCTGAAAAACATGGAGTGTATTCCATAGCTGACAGTAATGGTGAGCCTGATTGGAAGGGGTTTCTGAGGGGGATACATATTCATGTCTATTCCGAAATTGCTGAGCTCCATCAAATGCTCTCACACTTGGCAACACAGCTGCCTCACCTCTGAACAGTCGCTGGCCTGTCACAGTGTCTCTCCGGTGACACAAGCCCGACTCCATGGTTTTCAAGGCCCTGCCCGATGAAATTTCACCCGCAGACAATTTAAGACACTCTGCAACTGTTTCTACCCTGAGATTAGTCAGATAGCCTGAGCTCAGAGAATATGTAGGAACTGAGAGCATGGCGCTAACACTACCACACTATCTAATGAGTTTTTAAAAAGAAATAGATTCATACCCTAAGGAAACAAAAATGTCACCTGGTCCCTTGCTTAAAACCCTTCAATGCTCAGTGATAGAATAAAGCAACTGTGTCTTTGGCATTAACACAACCTTGGCTCTTATACCTTAGCTTCTTTCCATTGTTTTACTTTAATTTGTATGTGTGGTCGTGTATGTGTGTGTGTTTCCAATTTACCTCATTAGCATGTTATTTTATGTCTAATGTGCTTTGCTTATGCAAGTCTTTCTCCCAGGAATATTATTCTTGTCTTTGTCATCCAAGGTTTTCATTTCAAGTGTTACCTCTTGTTGGATGTCTTTGGTGACATTAGGTCAGTTCATATGAGAAACACTCTTCAAATATTTGTTATGGACCAATCACTGCTCTGGTTGCTAGTGGTCAGTATGGGAAGCAAAGTAGAAAAGTACCCATTTCATTTGTACTGACATTTAATTGAAAGTATGAATATAGAAAATATATAGTAAGATGAAATATTTTTAAATGATGAACTAGAAAATAAATAAAATGGAGTGAACTGAAGGAGGAGAGTATAATAATACTTTTCAGCATGTGCAAATGGCTTGAATCAGGAATGAATCTGTCATATTTGAGACATGAAGGCCACTGAGGCTGAACGCTATTGAGTGAAAGGAATAAAAGAGACTTCCCAAAAGTAGTTAGATGTAAGATCAAGTAGGATCAGGTAAGCCATTATAAAGTATTTGAAGTGAATTCTAAATACAACTGGAATTTAAGAAGAATTTTAATTAGGGAGTGATACATTCTGATTTTTATATGGAGGATGGAAATAGAAATAATAGTGTGGAAACAGCTAAATCTTGGAAACAACCCAAACGACCATCAACTGGAGACTGGATAAAGATATGTGTGTGTGGGCCGGAGGGTTAGCTCAGCGGTTCCGGCGCCTGCCTCGCAAGCGCAAGGTCCTGAGTTCGATCCCCGGTAACCACATACAATGCTGGGCGTGGAGACACGCCCACCAACAATCAACACCGCATACCACAATGCCGGACGTGGTGGCTCATGCCTGTAATTCCAGCACTCGGGAGGCAGAGACAGGAGGATTGCTGAGTTCGCGGCGTCTTGCCTGGGCACCATAGTGAGCTCAGGGCCAGCCTGAACTACAACGTGAGACCCTGCCTCAAAAAGCAAAAAAAAAAAAAAAAAAAAAAAAAAAAAAAAGATATGTGTGTGTGTGTGTAATTTTTAAAAAAATAAAATGGAGTATTAGTTTGCCATAAAGAATGATAAGTTTCAGTCATTTATACTCATACCTTGAGGACATACTCATAAGTGAAATAAATAGATCACAGATTTGTAAATAGGTCTCTGGTATGAGAATGTGAAGATGTAAATCAGTTCTTGAATGTATGATAGATATTGCAAAATAGAAAACATTCAAAGGAAAAGGGGGCTGGGGTAAGTAATGAGGGGAAAGAAAAATTGTGATGGTAAAGAAACAAAGCTTATGTATATGTGGGGTTGCAGGGTGGGCAGGGGAATGGGAAAAGGGGAATTAAATTGTGTCGTACATTGGTACAAAATCTCAGTGTTGAGTGTGATCATGATGTGTTTATAAAATGTACCATTAAATAATTCTATTCAAAAAAGTAATACCAGTAGAGAGAGACCAGTGCTTGAAGCACATTTGAGATTTATGTTAGAGGCATAGTCAGCAGGACCCACAATTGACAAGAAAGGGGGAAAACTGGTTATGAAAAGAAAAGAACAGAGTTGATCCGTGTTTTTCCTCTATTGTTCTCCAAGTATCTAGACTGCACTAACATTGGCTAAAACCATACACATGTGTCCCTCTCTCACACTAACCGGAGCATAATCTCTACTAGGGTAATGGTACACTAGGCCTTGTTCATCTTTATGATGCAAAGACCTAACACATCTAGGATTCAGCAGATATTCAAAAGATGTTCCCTAGATTAAACTGAGCTGAATTTATTTTTCTTTTGTGGGAATGAAATTTTTAAATTTTAGTAAGTACTAAGATATCTTCTTGAAGAGCTTTTCATGGAAAGTTAGCTTTACTGTAGGAGATTTTCTGAGTATCATACATGAGCAAGAAGTATTGATTTCACTTGCAGCCATCTTCAATTTCTGAGGGCAAAACTGTGGTTACGATTACCAGAAACATATTTTTACTTCAGAGTGAGGAAAAAAAAGACTAAATACCTTCCATATCTGTTCTGATTCTTTTTTAGATATTCATTAGAGAATCACAATGATGTTGAGTCATCAATGAAATAAACTTGGAGAATATTTTTGAAAACTCTGTCTCACACTCTTACTAATTAAAGTGTGACATGGCATTAATGTGCTTTTCCATTGGTGAAACAAAACACCTGGCATGTGCAACTTGAAGGAGAAAATGTTTATTTTGGCTCAAGGTTTCAGAATTTTCAGTCCACAGTTAGTCTAATTCAAGGTAGAAACATCACAGTAGAAGTGAAAGAAGCAGAAGGTAGGGGAAGCAAAGCGATGCACTCTTCGAAGTCATGCCCCCAGTGACCTACTTCCTCCATCCCAAGCCTGTCTCCTCATAGCACATTCAGATATGAACTCAACAATGAGGCCATTTGTGAGGAGAGGGCGCCATTACTCAATCAGTCTTTAGGTCTTACCTCGGCAGCAAGCCTTCAATACATAATTCTTTGAAGGAAACTTCATAGTTAAGTCATAACAAATACTCTTTATAAAAAGTGACAGTCCTAATCATTCGTGTCTTAAGAAGGTCACATATGAGTAATAACATTGCAATGAGTAGATGGTAAACTAGTATTTTTGAGAAGAATTAATACGAATTACATAGCACTCATTCAACAAACATTTATAGAGGATCCAAATAAAACTGCAGTCCCTTGTCATCTAAAATAAATAAGTCAGCTTCTAAAGATTCCTCATAAATATGATGCAGTAAACACTACTGGAAAATGATATTTTTTGTTCTGAGATAAAGTTGGAACTTGCGTATGTTGAAAGACTCTTTTGGATCACTAACCACAAGTTATTGGAAACGGTTCAAGTGTTTCAAAATAGAATAGCAAAAATAGAAGGTTTAGCTGAAGCCTCGTAAAATTGTTACATACAAAACTTGACCTATAAAGAGGCTGTACAGGAATGTGCCTTACTAGACATTCCAGAGAAGACCGGAGAGTGCAGTAGACATTGTAAGCCTCTTGTTTTGGCTTCTGTGTTGTTAATATCACTCCATGAAAACTAGATGTCAGAAATGGAATGACTTCATGAGAAAAGAAAGAAGATAATCTACAGAGGACACACTGACAAAGAAGGGGTAACTTCTGGGTTTCTGATTTTTCTGGTCCAAAAATATCATCTATCTTCTCCTCAAGCGCTTGCTTCTTTTTATTATGCTACTTAGTACTTGACCATAGAACTGTGTTTGGGTGTACAAGTGCATGTAAAAGATGCAAGACCTTCTGGAGGCTTAGAATAGCATTTGTGTAAAGAAGAGAAAGAAAAAAATTGATGGTCAAAGAAAGGAAACAAAGCTTACATATATAAGAGGTGGGGAGATGTAGGAAGGGCAGGGGTGTGGAAAAACTGAGAATCAAGGTGTGTCATGTACAAATCCTCAATGTTGAATGTGAACATAATGTATATATAAAATGTACCAATAAAATAAATTTAAAAAAGAATGGCACTTGTGAGTTACATAGTAGGATGAATAAATTCATTGTGATATTTAGATAAGACCTACTGATGAGAAAATGGGAACTCAAAGTAGGATGAGGTTATAGGTAACAGGTAATGTTTTGAGGTGGAGAGTGTCTAGCCTAGGAGTTTGATGGGAATGGAAAAGATGTGCTGTCACACAGGATTTATATCAGTAAAAGTTGGCTATATCAGGACATGAGTAGTGAACATAAAGATGGAGGTATATGACATTAAAAAATGCCCCTTAAGAAACTTTTGCCATGGGCAAGTTATGTAGTGAGATGAAAATACACATTTTTAAAGGAAAATCCCAACGCTCTGCCCTATTGGAAGTTAGTGGTTCTCTGTTGAACAGGCTTTATGAGTCTGCCTTGGGATGACTTTAGAAGAAATATTTATGGGAAAATGCATTCTGAGTTCTGAACAATTGATTTATAAATGACTTTGCAGAAAACAGCTCTTGGAGGATTACTTCTATAACTTATGTTTAAAGTTAAAATTCAGTTTTTATGTGTTTCTAAATCAGAAGGTTGACCATGCTGTGACTTTTTAACATGCTCTTAAATTTGAAAAAGAAATGGGTAGGGTTATTTATAGATTAAAGAACAAATCATTCTTGTTTTAAGTAACAACTGAATAAATATGAATATTTGCTTTTTACTGAAAGCTATCTTGGTTCTTGTATTTTTTTCTGGTTAAAAATCTCATAATTTTCTGTAGAATATTTAATAAATCCTTCAAAGCTTTTTTACTTCTAGTCATTGGTTTTGGGCTTAAGCTAGGCAAAGTTATACTTTCATTTATAGACAAGAGAGGCCACCAAGAGGAGAATCAAATCTCATTCAAAAGGGAACTAAAAATGTCATTTCTAATATACTTCAAAAATGTAGGAAGAAAAGAAGTGGATATAGGTTTGTGAAAAATGGAACTTAAAATTTTAAGAGCTTAAAGTGAATCTAAATATAATACAGTTTAAGCTTATGCAGCTTACCACTGAATTTTCTTTTCAATCTTTTGCTTAGGTTTGTATGAAGGTAATCTATATTAGATTGTGTGCTATATTTATATAAAGCCAAGAAAATTTAAAGTTGTTTTGACTGATATATCAGAGTGTTACAGAATTCCTCCTTGACAGATAACCATTACAGTACATCAAAACTACCCATAGAAAGTTGTATAAATATGTCTGCTGTGTCTGAATACATATTGTATAAAATCTCCTAAGTGGTCATTCTGGTGTTCAGGCATGAATGAAAATCAAAAATTTTTGTTTAGTATTCAATTACACCAATCCAAAATCTGTTTTATGATGCTTGGGAAATACATAGAACTTCTGAATGTAAGGGATAATATATTGTGAAATATTAGATTTTTCAAAATTATTATAGCATGACACACTGCAATTAATTCTCCTCATAATACTCTCCTTCACTTCAAACATACCTATCCCACTGTTCTTGCCACCTTCTGGGGCAGTTCTAGAAATGTTCTTTCATGAGTGTCTTTATGAGATATAATAAAAAATATAGTAAATGCTATTGTCAAGTATCAGCAATGGGAAGGGGCACATCATGAAAATATCACAATGTTCATATTCACCTTGTTGACTGGATCTGAAAGGTGCAACTTCTTTCTCTTGTTCAAAGTCAAATAGACCATGAAAATTAAATATTTCAAATCTATTCAGGACATCAAGGTAGCCGAGAAGGTACAACTAAAGACATTCCCCAAAAAAGATACACACAATGCCTACAGAGAGTGGCAAGAACAAAAGCATAAGTGTGTGCAAAGCAAGGGAAAATATCTTGAGGGAGGAGTGACGGTAATGTGTCTTTTACTGTGATAATTTTTTTAAAATTTAAACATTCATTTTTACATCTTGATCATACTTTATATATCAGTATAAATTATATACCAACTAAAATTTAATGTAAAGTCATGTATACTAGGAGAATGAACAAAGGTAATAATAAAATACAATTTCATGGTCATAGTACAAATGACACTGCATATTTTAGTACTAAAATATGTGAAGATAAATTTTTATTATTGGAGTGGGTATTCTTTAGATATAGTTGGTCTAACTCACAACTTAAAAATAGAAGCTTAACTATTCTTATTTTATGTGTACCAGAATTTCATATATTGGACTATTTAGAATCACATTATTTTTAGACTTTTTATTTGGCACCAAGTTGGCACAAGTATGATAACATTATTCTGAATGAAGTTTCACTTATTTTTTTCTTTAAACATTAACATTCCATTCAAAACCATAGTTTTTATAATTTAAAGTATTATATGTGAGGAAGTGCATTTTTCATTATTTAATGTAAAATGAATGTGAGGTAAAATGCTTCCATTTTTAGACTTTGGCACAAATATAATCACAGGCATATAATTTATGAGAAAAGTGTAGCAATAAGATTTGGCCCCCATCATTAATAAATAACTAGCACAAGGTAAAATACCATCTTTACTAGATTTATAATTTGAATACATAAATATTTTAAAAGATCACTTTAATTTTTAAATTAATATTTGCTTTGAATTTGTTCAAGGAACTCTTCAAGTGAGTCACATTGCTTTTGAAATACTGATATGAATTTATATGTATTATTAAATAGTCATATTGCTTAAGTATTTCTAGTTTTTAATAGTGAAAATTAAAACCATTTTTAACTACTTGATAAAACAGAGCAAGAACTAAACAATACTTCTAAATTCTTATTGACAACCACTAAACATACTACATTAAAAGTAGATGCTAGTATGAATACCTTACTATATACATGAAATATTGTACTATGAGTTTTACATCTGTCATCTAATATGACAATATAAAGGAAGCAATTATTAGCTATTATGAATCTTATCTTGTAGATGATTTTTTTGAATATTTTCTTTATATGTATTTATTCAACTCACCAGCAAATCCTATTGGGACTACTTTAAAAACATTTCTCAGAATATGATTGTCTCATCAATATCTCTCCTTGTACTCATTATTATTGCTTACCTACATTATTGTCAAAGCCTGTTAGTTTGCCTTTGTCCATCCATCTAAGCCTCATTTTCGTCTGGGCCCTTGTGCTTCCAGGGTAGGTGTGATATCACTTGAACTAAATCCCTGGCCCTGTACTTCATTTTCTAACCAACATATTTTTCTAGTCCCAATATTCCCACTTATTTCTAAAACTATGTTTGTGCCTGGTTCTTCTTGGTCATTTTTTTTTTTTTTTTTTTTTTTTTTTTTTTTTTTTTTTTTTTTTTTTTTTTTTTTTTTTTTTTTTTTTTTTTTTTTTTTTTTTTTTTTTTTTTTTTTTTTTTTTTTTTTTTTTTTTTTTTTTTTTTTTTTTTTTTTTTTTCTTTTTGAGACAGGGTCTTGCTTTGCAGTTCAGGCTGGCCCTGAGCTCACTGTGGTGCCCAGGCAAGCCGCCGCGAACTCAGCAATCCTCTTGTCTCTGCCTCCCAAATTCTGGGATTACAGGCGTGAGCCACCACATCCGGCATTGTGGTATGCGGTGTTGATTGCTGGTGGGCGTGTCTCCACGCCCAGCATTCTATGTGGTTACCGGGGATCGAACTCAGGACCTTGCGCTTGTGAGGCAGGCACCGGAACCACTGAGCTAACCCTCCGGCCCCTTCTTGGTCATTTTAGCGAGTTTTGTCAGCACTCAATTTCATTTTTTATCTTCTGTCTGTTCTATCCATTATTAAGAACAAGGCATTGAAGTCTTCAACAATTATTACAGAACTATTTTTCCTTTAATTTTATAATTTTTGTTTCTTATAGTTTCATGGTAGTAATTAGATTTTGATTTTGATTAAATATTGATTTTGCCCAAAACGTGCTATGAGCAGTACAGGCTGCAAAGAGTTAAATCTTTTCATTGCCTTACTTTAAGAAGCGAGTCTGACTGAAGCTACCAGACTCATAGAAGTATCCCACGAGCACTGTGGTAGTGTGCAGGTCAACACAACTACCCTGCTAATGGCCATGGCCGAGGCCAGAGTAATGGACTATGAAGCTGTGGGGATAATATGAGATGACATCCAAACTGAGGTCAGTGTGAATTGCACCCAAATTTCATTCCCAGAATTAGTGCCTTCTGGGTTGAAGGATGATGCTCTGATTATACCATGTATCTAGTTTATTTTGCTTCTAATCTGAAAATGCTTTACCTTTTTCTTTAAAGCCTTGCTTGCCTTAGTTTTCATAATTAATTCAGGTACTACACATACATATGCATACTAAACCTTTGCTCTAAGTGATGAATAACAAAAGTCAGTGGATGAGAGAGACTAGTGCCTCTTGCCAAAGGAACACTGATCATCTCAGTTCACTTCTTCTCTTTAACTGTCTTAAATTTTTCTTCAACCTTGCGTTGCATATTGACCAGGCAGGGACTGGAGACACTAGGAGTCTCTGGTAGTCTTTAATAGTGGTGAAAATAAAACAATTCACAAATCATGCTGAACTTCCAGGTGATACAAAATAATATAAATGTTCTTCAGGACTGGTGTGCATGCTTATGTGATTTTCAACAAATACACCATTCCTCCAAACATAAAAATTGAGAAGAGAGGTTCTGGTTTGTAAAGTGGGTACAACAGAAAAACGAGGATCCTAAAAGGGAATTGGGATAGTAATTATAGCTTCTTTCAGCTAGGTAACTAGTGAGTCCATGGTAGTTGAAGAAATAGACTGTGCTAGAAATAAAAGCAGCTAAAGGGAACATTTTAATCCTTTTGCCCTTTTCACTCTTTCCTAATGTGAGGAGAGAGGTTTTATTTGCGGCCACCATGGGAGGACGTAGCGAGGAGTTGCCATCTCAGAAGCAGAGAGCAAGTCTTTTGTGGACAGTGAATTTGTTATTGCCTTGATTGTGTACATCAAAAGTTTCAAGACAAATGCCGGATGTGGTGGCTCACGCCTGTAATCCCAGCACTCGAGAGGCAGGGACAGGAGGATTGCTGAGTTTGCAGCGGCTTGCCTGGGCAACATAGTGAGCTCAGGGCCAGCCTGAACTACAAAGCGAGACCCTGTCTCAAAAAGAAAAAAAAAAAAGAAAAAAAAAAGTTTCAGGACAGTAAGAAGTAAGTGCCTAATATTTGTAAGTTACTCAGTTTGTGATATTTCCTCAAAGCAGCACAATGAGACCATAACCAAATTATTTTTATGACAAGATTTTTCAGTGGGGAAAGGTCAGCCTTTCTGATGAATGGTGCTAGGAATGCTGGCTGTCCATGTACAAAAGAATGAAGTTAGTTCCTCATGTAGCACCATCTACAGAAGTTAACTCAAAATGGACCAAAGATCTAAACAAGTGAAACTTCATGACATTGCATTTGGCCATGGCATCTTGGATATGACACTTAATCTACAGGAAAGAGAAGAAAAAATAGATAAATTAGATTTCTTCAAAATTAAAATCTTTTGTGTTTCAAAAAACCACTACCATTCTTTGGTATGAGAACCTATAGATGTAAATGAGTTCTAGAAGGTATGATATTTTTTGTAAAATAGGAAATATCCAAAGGGAATTTGGTGTGGGAACATAATGAGGGGAATGAATAAATATGATTCTGAAAGAAAATAAAAGAGCATGTATATAAGGGGTAGAGTGTTGTGGGTGGGTAGGGATGTGGGTAAAAATGAGAATTAACTTGTGTCATATACTGGTACAAATTCCCCAATGTTGTGTGTGATTATGAGCTGTATATAAAATGTACAAATAAAGAATTCAATTTAAAAAAAGATACTACCAGTAGAACAGAAAGACAATTTATGGTAGATAAAATATTTTAAATTACATATCTGCTAATAAATTAATGTTCAACATATGTAAATAATACCCCAAACTAAAAGACAAAAGAATCAATCTAATTAGGAAATAGCAAAGGACTGGAGTATTTCAGGAAAGAGCATGAATGCCTGAAAACCACATCATGTCATGTACTCTGTGACAAGGGGTAGATGCTTTGCTAAGTTGGATCACACTTTATTTTAAAATTAAAAGCACATGCATAGTCTCATACATACATACATACACACATGTACATACACACACACACACACACACACACACACACCCCTACACAGTTGACCATGTCTTCTCTCTGCCAATGTGTACCTGGAAAAAGGTTCACAAGCATCCCGAGTGGCATGAGAATTTATGAATTTAGCCAAGTGTTATAGCCAGTCAGCTACCTGCACTAGCTCTAGACTGTATTCTTGTCCTTAATTGTGCTACCACCCTTCATAATAAAGTAGCAAGTCATTTTCCGATAGCGTAGGAAACCAAAGGGAAATCTCTTCCTCCTCCAGTGAGTGTAGCAGGCTATTAATGGGCCACGGATGGCTCCCTTCCTATGTAGTACATTCCGCCACTTCCCCCTTTCTGTGCTCACAGAAGCTGTGACTTTCAAATTCTAAAGCAGTAGTTTGAAAAATGACTTTGCTTCTTGAGAATTTATGGGCTACATATACTTATATTTTATTTCTGCTTGCCATGGGACTTGAGTGCCTGCTACTGCCATAAAGTCTATAAAGCTTCTGAAGACTGGGCATGTTGAAGAAGGATAAGAAGGGAGTGTTGACAGTCCTTTCTCCTCCTATGATTTTCTTTTTGTATTTTAATCTCATAATTAAACTTTAGCAGTGGCTGATGTGCAGAGGAGACATAGGACACATTAGAAATATAATTATAAAGGAAGTAGTAAAGTTTTATGGAAATAACTCAGATATCAGAGGATATCTGGAACATGGCTTTAGAACATGACTTTTGAGTCGTAAAGACTTCAGTTTCCACCTTCACTCCGTCGCTTACTCTGGGTCACACATTATTCTGTGTACTCTATAAAAGGCGACTCAATCATTTAAACATTTGCATGAGGAAGACATTGTTCATTTTCTCATTTACAGGTAAGGAAAGGTGCAGAAAACTTGGCAGCGTGTCCAAGGCAGTCAGTGACAGAGGCTGTAATCACAGGTGGATATTTGGTTCTCACTCTGCCACCATCAGGGCAGCCTATATGGTGCAAAGTAAGACAAGAAAATACTCGTTTTTAAACTTTAAGTCATGAAATACACCAACTATAGTGTACATTTGCTTTACAACATTTCTTTATAACATTGATGTTTTTGTAACATAATTGATTCATGATTCAGCAGAATAAAAAATATGTATGAAAGTTACATTTCTTAAGTAATATGTCTGTGGTAGTCATTTGATATAATTTTCAGAAGCAATTTAAATTGAATATCTGCTATTTTTATTTGCCATTGTAGTCTGCTTTAGGATAATAGGTGATATAAAAAAAAAGAACACCAACCTATCCCAAACATCATTAGATAATGGGTCATTTTGATATGTATCTGATAAAAATGTGTTTCTGAATATATCTAATGGAAGGGTCTAACTTTATATGCATCTCAAATACCATAGGTGGCCCTGATAAATTATTCTAAAGTAATTTAGAACATTTACAGATAAAATGAATACGAGCCATAAAATAACATTCTAAAATGGCTATGGAAGCTATTCATACACCAAATACCTATGAATTTTATTTCCCCTTAAAGAGTACATTTGGTTTGAGCAAATACTGTGAAAGTGGTGCTGCTCCATAATGACTACAGATTTTGCTGAATTCAGCTTCGGGTACCGAATCTAAACATCAAGTTCAATCACAGCGTAACTGCATCCTCACTGCTAACACAGAGGGAAGCTGAAGACGAGGGCATGGAAGGAGTCAGGAAAAAACAAAAATGAGACCAAGGCAGAAATGTGAGACACCCACAGAACTTGGCCAAATAACAAGGGGGCAAACGGAGTGAAGAAAGAATGCTTAATTTTTACATGGAAATAAAAAGATAGAGAATACAATACATTCCAGAGGCAAAGTACCAACTATTTCATAACTAAGAAAAATAGTTGTTTCTGTTATTAGATATGCACTAAGGAATATAGTGGCATGCAAACACATGACCTCTGCTAGCACAAACGGCTCTTAAAATCTTAAATGCATAACTGTTTTGAAATACATCCTCCTGTTTTTTCTCACATTTTATCTTGTACTAGTATATCAAACTAATGATTTTTTGTATATTCTGTACATTTAGAGAAAAGTCACTTTAAAAGGAATGCTTTTAAAATATTGTCCTAAAGTAAATCACTGCTAAAGGATTTTTATTATTTCTTTTGTTTTCTGAAGAACCAGCTAGATTAACTTGAGAGACAAAGTTAATAGAACTAGGTTCTCAAGTGAGCGTGAGGCACTGCTGGCGATCATGCAGCAATTTCAGGAGTAGCACATCCCAGATGTTGCATGAAACATACAAAATTGTTAAGTGTGGGAGGGCAAAATGAGCGGGTATATCACATGACTAAGTTTATGTAAATTTTTTTCTTCCTAATAACAATATTTGGAATGTGTGTGCATGCATATGCGCATGCTCCTGTATGCATCCACGTGAACTTATAGGGGGACCAATTATATTATTAAGTGTACCTCTTTCCCCCTTAGTGACGTTCCCTAATTTATCACGATATCAGAGAAACGCACCCTAGAGAAACTGCTACCAATCTTTGCAGAAAAAAATCCATGTATAACATTGTGCAATATTTAATGTATGATAAATTATTTCAAGTCTAGAGCTGAGGATAGCTTATTTAAATCCCATCAGAAAAGGGCATCTCACCCGCAAAAAGGAGTCGAGGGACCCGTTCTCCATGTACTCCACCACAATCATTACCGGTCTGCCTGCGAGGGAGCGAGAGAACATACAAGGTTTAGAGCAGTTACAGGACGCTGCCGTTGAGATTTCCAGCTGTGGTGACCAAATAATTCGTATTTTATTAATAGGAATTCATTTCCCAAGCTGCTTCTCTAAAAGTAGGCTAGCCTCATAACACATGCCTATGTCAGCTTCTTTATAGGAGTGTTAACCTTTCAAGTTTGTAAAGGGAGAATGAATTTCAATATGAATTACAAAGGAATCCAGCATTCAAGATCTGTAATCACCTATTTAGATTTTTTTATCCTCTCGCTTTTCTTTAGAAAAGTCTACAAGCCAAAGTCGGGTCAAATATCAGCAGTTACTTCTGCTGCTTTTAAAAGCTGTGGTACAAATTCCATTATGGTGCGGCAATTCTGGTTGCCTTACATTGGAATGGATTTCTGAAACACTCCTAATATAAAACAGAAAGGACAAATTCATAAATTATTTTATGAGACATTAAGCAGAAAAAATTCAGTAAATTGATGAATGGCACAACGTTGGTAGTATCTGTAATAGTTCCTAGTCATCTCTTTATTGGAAATAGATTTGATCAATAAAGCAATGACGACAGTACATGAAAAATAAGTAACCGATTTTGTACTAGTCTAGTGCAGAGCTAAGATGAGAACTGAACATTGTTTGTTTCTTGTTTATATTGTCAATTGTTATAGCTCCCACCACACCTCTATTCCATAGAATATTCCCCATAAATAACTTTGATTTATTTTGAAGATGAAAATGCATTTATTCTGCTCAATTGCCCATGTTTAAAAGACAAAATTTCAGATGAAGGGAAAATAGTATTTATTTGCAATAAGTATATGTGACATTTATTTTTACTTCTATATTTCTTGCTTTATACTTGAATTTTTTGTTGGCAATTTTATCTGGCCTGTGCATAGTTTTCCCCTGTGACACAAAAAGGATAAAAATTGTGTGTACAGATACCAATGATGGAAATACGAGATCTCATTATAATTCTTGTCTTTTATATGAACTCAGATCTTACAGGTTAAAAAGAATGACCATCATAAATTACTACAATGCATGCAAATGTTAGATTTTACATCTGAACCTATATTTTTTAAAAAAAAAAGATATGCTAAAGGTTAAATGTGGTAATAAAGCTCCCATTTTGTCATGCATAGAATTAGAGACTAAAAAAGTTTTCTGCTTGTCATGGACTTAATATATTCTGCAATATTCCTCAAAGCCATTTATCTCACCCAAATACGAACAAAGAATGTTATCAGCAATCATTGAAGTAAAGTGAGCAGTCAGCACTCTTACAGGCAGGGACCTAGATCTAGGTTTTAAACTTAAAAGTTCCATGAACTCCTGTATGTACCAAGAGAGAGCTGAAAGATAGAATCGGGCTGCAGACAGGTGAAGGGGGGGGGATCAAAGATAATTTCTGTGCTTCATAAAAATTCTGAGACCAATATTCTACTTTGAATGACAGTTCATTACAGATGTTAATGGGAAAAATTGAGCTAGTACAACTCTATGTTCCTTCCCACCTTTATAATCTGTATTGATGATGGCGTCCAGAGGAACATTTTTAGGTTTGTTTTTAAGCGTGTATCCTTACTGTCCTGGCGTTAGAATCCAAAGAACTTGCAAATATTTCACTTTTACTATTATTTAACTTCTACATGCTATTATTATCCTTGTCGCACAGATAAATAAATTGAAGGCTAGAAAATTAAACTGCTTGTCCACAGTCTAATAACTGGTAAACAGAAATGTCAGTCGATGTATCTCAGACTTTGTATATTTTTCTAATTGAATAATTTATTGGTACATCTTATATACAGCTCACAATCACACTCCACATTGGGGAATTTGTACCAGTATATGACAGAAGTTAATTCTCATTTTTATCCATATCCTACCCACTCACAACCCCCCACCCCTTATATACTTGCTATTTCTTATTCATTCCAAATCATATTTATTCTTTCCCTTCATTACTAATAAGTGAAATAGATCACAGATATGTAAATACCATATCTTTTCTCCAGTATGAGAACCTGTAGATGTTAATGAATTCTAGAATGTATGATAGATTTTGGAAAATAGGAAATATTCAGACTTTGTATATGTTAACTCGCATTCTGTGAGTACCTCAGATAACAGGACCACGTCTCACTGTATCAGCCAGTGTCTCCCAGGGAGGGACTCATCTCTGAACCAGCCATAGCACACGCGGCCCTCCCAGCTCTCAGCACTATACTGACATTCCTACGACAGTGTGGAAGCCCCGACACTCACAGCCTCAGCCCAAAATACAGATAAATTTCAGAACAAAATAAAAGACAGATAATAGGAAATAAGGAGATAGCTCTTGTGCAAAAGGGCATGAGACCAAGAGATGGAGGGGAAGGGGAAGAGAAGAAATCCTAAAAAGAACTAAGATGCAGTTTAAACGTGTAACTCCCCACAAGGAATGTAATCATTATGTGCTGCAAACAAGTTCTAATAAAAATAACAATTAAAAAAGATAGCATCCTAATTTTCATGATTCCCTTTACAGTTATCTATTTTTATTATAAATTTAATAGTGAACTATAAAGTTGCTTTTAAGTTCACAGAACTAACTTTCATATAGGAAAGCATGGGAAATAAATGATATATCAGATGCTAGCAGTAGTTTATGGAAAATAACAGCTGGTCTCAGTTGAAGCACAAAACAGAAGTTGAAACCTTTCAGTTCCATGTATACACTGCACCTTTTCCACGTTGTCGCAAGGAATCTAAATTAGTACAACCACTACTGAAATCAGTTTGGAAGTTCCTTGAAAAACTTAAACTGGAAATTCCATTTGACCCGGCTATTCTCTTCCTAGATATCTTCCCAAAAGATTTTAAGACATATTATAGGGTGCTATTTAAATTTGCTTCAGGTGAGGGAAATAACTTCCTACCTTATATTTTGATATGTAAACACAATATATTGCATATTTCTCTTGCTAAATCTATTTAGAAGTAATAATCTTTCTAAATTATCAAAATATTTCATTATATTCCACTTTGAATATTTGCAGCCAGTGCAAAATGCCTTATGTCACGAGATCACCTTCACAGTCAGATAAACTCCAAGAGTTTATCCATTAAATGTCAATTTTCAAAATATCAGTTTAAAAAATTCCCAATCTTTTTTTCAAGTCTCATCAGCTCATTTTAAGAGATCTTCAAAGATACTCAAAGTGAATTTCTTAGGGTTTTGTCCTTCAAAATACACTAGATATAGTTATGGATATTTTAAACTGCATTAGGATCCAGATCTGCTGAGAAAGCACTTACATATGACAGTAAATCACAAAAATCTCTTATCCTTTTCCTATTTTCTTTCACTGGGACTTGCAGTGACTATTGAGATACATATTTTTCAAATACTTTCCATACTTATAGTTGTTTTGAGAAAGGAGGTGTAGAGAAACCATATGACCATAAGATTATACTTCTCTCATGCTGCTGTTAAAATAAAGAAAAGATAAACTTTCTTTAAATGTCATATAGAAATCGTGGAAAAAATATTTTGGAGTGAAATAGGTTTTTGATTCCTCAGGGAAGATCTGTGAAAGAAGAGGATCACAGAGATTCAACATTTTCATATAAGTAATGAGTTTGCGCGAGATGTAGTATTGTCTATCAGTCTGGCAATTTCTAATGTGCAGTCAGTAAGATGAGGAATGGAAAAACATCTCAGCAACCTCCCCAGCCTATTACAGATTAAAATCATTCTAGTTTATTTAGCTTTCTATCATGCCTATATTTTCTCTACCAGGTAATAAAATTTGTGATAACTGTGATTGACAAAATGCTTTCAATTTATCCTCTGTATGTAACTCAGGATATTGTGAGCCAGTTCTTTAAGCTATTTTCTGCTTCTCCTTCTTCTGTTTTATAGATAGTGTATTATAATTAGATAGTGTATTATAATTACAAACTCTAATAAACTTAATAATAAATGAAATAATTGTCTTAGCCTTGTCATGTAGTCTTAAAGACACGAATAACACAAATTTGAAGTTAGGATATGTTAAAATCATTGTTAATGGCAATATGTGATTTATTGTAATACATTTTGCAAATTAAATTCTTATCCTCAGTGAGTTTTAACTAAAATGCTTTAAAATTGTTGATAAATGTATTTACCATTTATATTTAACATTTTGGGCCAGGGATTGAGCTCAGTGGTTCTGGCCCCTGCCTAGCAAGGTTCCTGGTTTGATTCCTGGTAACCACATACAACAATACTGGGTGGTGACTCATGCCCACCAGCAATACCTCTCTGCCAGTGGTGGGCGTGGTGGCTCACGCCTGTAATCCCAGCACTTGGGAGGCAGAGCCAGGAGGATCGCTGAGTGTGAGGCTTGCCTGGGCTACACAGTGAGCTCAGGGCCAGCCTGAACTACAAGGTGAGACCCTGTAACATGGAAAAGCACTGTTAAAATAATAACAGTGCTGAAAAGCAAAGTTTTATTTGTTTAACCCTAAATTACTTGCACTATGAAAACTAGTTTTGAAGAGCAAACTTGTATTTCTGCTGTTATCTATTATAACATGATCTCAGGCAAGACATTTTAACTTTCCCAGATTGTGTACCTATTAAATATGGATGAAATTAAGTACTGTATAAGGTTTCTAAAGACTAGATAAGAACATATATAATTACCACAATATATGGCCATAGTTGTCACTTTTTTCTTCCCTTTTGTGCATTATTTGATTCCCCCTTATATTTATTCACTATGTAACATGTTTTCAAAATTGATTATTTTTATGTTTTGTTGCATTTGGCATCGATATGAAAATTATTTTATCACCTATGACAAAATAAAAGTTCAAACAACTGAAAGTTACATGTTTTATATGATATAATAATTTTCTAGTTTTGCACTGAAATTCTTTAAGTCTTAGACATTTTGGAATGTTGAATGCCTTCTACTTTGATTACTGCCAGGGTGGTTGGGATTTATGAGATCAGTTTCAGAAAGAATGATACAGAAGACATTTTTCAATTTGTAAGAGGGACATTTATAACATTTTATCTCTATCTCAGCTTTTTATATATTCTTTACTTTTATATTATAAATTCATGTGTATGTTTTTAAGTTACAATACCTCTTCCATAGATAGTTGTGAGATTAAAAGAGAAAATATGTCAGAAATAGGACCTAATTCTTGGGCCGGAGGGTTAGCTCAGTGGTTCCGGCGCCTGCCTTGCAAGCGCAAGGACCTGAGTTCGATCCCTGGTTACCACATATAATGCTGGGCGTGGTGGCTCACGCCTGTAATCCCAGCACACGGGAGGCAGAGACAGAAGGATTGCTGAGTTCGCGGCGGCTTGCCTGGGCACCATAGTGAGCTCAGGGCCAGCCT
>PVIC010025268.1:0-25434 GCA_004025085.1 Thryonomys swinderianus
TAGAATTGCTTTTGCTATTCTAGGTTTCTTGTGGTTCCAGATGAATTTTTGTATTATTTTCTCTAGCTCTGTGAAGTATACCGTTGGAATTTCAATTGGAATTGCATTGAATCTATATAGTAGCTGTGGGAGTATAGCCATTTTGACGATGTTGGTTCTCCCGACCCAGGAACAAGGGATATCTTTCCACTTTCTGAGACAGAATTCTCCAATTTATTGAACTTTGCTACCTAAAACTTTCTTTAAAAATCAGTGGAAACTAAGACAATGACAAATTGAATCCTCCCTATATTTCCCAACCTCCTCTATTTCTGACCTAATAACTTCAGGACATTGGTAAAAAGTCAGGGAAGAAAGACGGGCTCTACTTCCAGGTCGTGCACTGAAGAGCTACCGAGAGTTCTGCTTCCAGCTCATGAACTGCAGGGACACTTGGGGGGCCTCAGAGCTGTACCAGGAGACAGAGTGCAGCTGCTGGCAGAATACTCCACCCTTCCTGATACCCCTCTGAGTTAAGGTCAAAGGAATCCATGTGAAGGAGGCCTGGAGATTCTGTTAAAACAGGATCTTCCCTGAGCCCCACTGGGGCTGGAGGATAATCACTGTGAACAACTCAACCATCTTCATCTGACAGCTATGCAACATTGCGCCAGATAGGGGTGCACCTCTAGGGACCCAGCCCAGAAGCAGCTAGTCCGGAGTGCTCTTCGTCTTTTTGCCACCTGCATACTGAGTGACAGAAGGTGAAAAGCAGGAGAAAACAGAGGGAACTCAGGGGAAACCCCTTATGGAGCTTTAAGTGTGTACAGGTTCAAGGGGAGAGAATATAACACTGAAGGTTAGTGGGTGCATTGGACAAAATAAAGCATCTAAGAGGAGGAGTAAGTGTGTGCATATATGTATGCATGCATGATTACGTGCATGCATGTAGCAGGGAAGAGTTGATTTTTGAGTGGCATGGTCTTCCACCATGCGACTTTGTGAGAGTTCATTATTTCTTCCAGGAACTTTTGTGATTACCACTGGGTCTGCACAGATAAGATTATCTCCAGATAAAACAGTATAATTTTGTACCCTACCTAGACCTCCTTAATTTCTTCTTCTTGACTAACTCCCCCGAGGAATCTCCATTGTAGTACTGTGTGGAAACAGAAAGGATGCTCTCCTTGCTCTATTGCTAATCTTGGTTGGAAAACACTCAGTTTTTCACCATGAGGTACAATGTTCACTCTGGATTTTTTTATAGATTCCTTTTGTATAAGGTTGGGTTTTATTACCAACTGCTATAAGCTTTTAATGAGCACGGATACTGGTTTTTCAATGCACTTTCAACATTTATTGGGATTATCATATGGTTAGTTTTTCTCTTTTAATTTAATATTAATTTTCAAATGTTAAAAAATCCCTGTAGTTCCTTGGTTATAGTGAATTATCCTTTTTTTTTTTAGACAGGGTCTTGCTTTGTAGTTTAGGCTGGCTCTGAGCTCACTATGTAGCCCAGGCAAACATGGAACTGAGCAGTCCTCCTGTCTCTGCCTCCCAAGTACCGAGATCACAGGCATGAGTCACCACGCCCGGCACTGTGGTATGTGGTACTGATTGCTGGTGCGCATGAGTCACCACGCCAGCATTGTATGTGGTTACCAGGGATCAAACTCAGGACCTTGCACTTGCGAGGCAGGCCCTGGAACCACTGAGCTTAATCTCCAGCCCGAATTATTCTTTTTATATGTTACTGAATCAGACTGTCAAAAAATTTGAGATCATAGCATCTGTGTTCATGAGCATCAGTGGTTTGTCACTGTCTAATGTCTGGGTTTAGTGGGCTTCCTAGAATGAACTGAAAAAGTTCCCTTCCTTTTAATATTCCAGAGTGAATGTAGGAGATACTGCTGGTTAGAGTTGTTGTATATATGCTGTCTATAAGTTTGTAGAATAGTATCATTTGGTTAAATTCATCAGTGAAGACATCTGGACCTCAGATTTTCTTGGTAGGAAAGCTTTTAGCTAAAATTCAGTTTTCTTCTCAGGCTCATCATAGTTCAACCCATACTTTTGCTCTGAGTGAGCTTGGGAAGTTTTAAGGCACTTGCTCCTGTCATATGAGGAGTCACACTTCTCAGCATAAAGCTGGTCATAATATCCCTCTTGTCCTTTGGACGTCTGTGGAATCTGTCATAATGTCACTTCTTCATTCCTGGTTCTGGTCGTTTCTGCCTTCTCCCTTTTTTCCTGATGTGTGGGCCAGAGATTCTCTTTTATTGATTTAGTTTAAGAACTAGCTTTTGGCTTTATGGATTTTCTCTAAAGTTTTTGTTTTGATTTTATTGATCTCCACTGAAATCTGGATTCTTTCCTTTCTTCTATTTACATTGGCTTAGTTCACTTTTCTCATTTGTAAAGTGGAAGATGGGGTCATTGATCTGAAACTTTTCTTCTTTCCTTCTATAGACTTTAATGATAAAAAGTCCTTTAGCACCATCCTACAACCTACCGTGTTTTCAACTTCATTCAGTTCAAAACATCTTTCTTATTTCCCTTTTGATTTTCTTGATTCCTGAGTTGAGCACAAATATGTATCTTGGTCAAACATGCACAGGATGAGTGTTCATTCTGCTGTTGTGTGGAGCATAAGCTAGACTGAGTTTCGGATAGTGACATTCAAGTCTTCCAAGTCCTCCTGCTTCCTTGCCTTCTGTTACTGAGACAGTGAGTACTGCAGTGCCTCTTGGGTGCTTTCTCCACTACCCTGTTGTACATAATGCTGCAGTGAACATCTCTGAGTGCTTGCTGTGACCTGGCATCAGTGTGTTCTCTGAGGTGCGTACATGTCCAGTCCTCCTGTTTGTCACAGCCTTATCTTCCAGAAAGCTTGCAGCCCTCAGGATTCCAAGGTTTGTGATAACAGTAATTTCCCCAGCCTCTCTCATGTCTCAAGGAGCACGAGGAAGGCCTGTGCTTTCTTAGATGCCAAGTTTTCCCTAGAAAAATTCTGTTCTGTTTTCTTCTCTGGCCTTCACCTGCCCGCGGTATCCCCTGGATGTGAGGTGTCTGTGTAATGACTTCTTTTGTTTGCAGTTGCTAAGACCTTAGGCCTAGTGGCCCCTCAGAGAAGTGACATCTGTGAAAAAGCCCTGTTGGCATCAGGGTGGCACACAATGGGGCTCTGACCCATCCCGGCTCACTAGTCCTCTCCTGGCTCTGCCTTCCCTCTGTTCTCACCTCATCTTGTGGAGGCAAAGCCACCATGTGACTGCAGAACAAATGAGTCAGGTACACAGCAGGTTCCCGGCTCTCCTCTCCTCTTTCAAAGCATCCTACACCCAAGGTTCTTCCCTTGGTGTCTACCAGTGTCAAGGAGTGCTGGGGGGAGCCCAAGAGATGTCTCCTAGATGAGATGTCAACAGTGAGACACAATAGCCCTCTGCCTCATAGAACCCAGTCTGGAGAAGATGAGAGGAGCCCCTAGCCTTTTCCTCAAAGTTCACACTTGGGTGGTCATATCCTCCCCACTGACTGAAGAAAGAAAACCTCTCTTGGATCATTTTTACTTCAACTGTCTCACTACCACATAGAATTGTGAAGTCATGACCTGGGGCATTCCATGCAGCGATCTGTAGATACATCTGTCTCCTTAACTTGCCACCTGGCAGCTGGTAAGAAAAGCAGATTAAGTTTGTGTATTTGGACTGATCTTCCTAATCCCTGCCAATGGCTCCAAGTGGCCTTGAGAGGATCTTGAGCCAGTGGCTGCTGCAGTGGGGCTTCAGCAAATGACCAGGGAGATGTTCATTTCATCTGGAAAAGCAACCACAACAAGGCAAGGGTGTGTGGGAGGAAGTGGAGCTTGGAACCTGGACCACCACATCCACAGGGCTCCAGAATGATCTTGATCAGCCCTAGGTGTGGATAGTCATTCCAGAGATGGCTGATACTTCAGACCAGCCAGTGCCTTTAAGCTTTTCATCTTCTTTATTCTCCATCAGAGCTTTTCACAGAAGAACATGGTGAGCAGCAAGAAATATGCCTGGAGTCCTTCTCTTCCATTCCTGATCCTCTGGAATCATTTCCCCGGGGAACCTGGCAACCACTGAGGAAAATATCAGGTGCTTTCCACAGAATTCAAGGAACACTCAGGGAGTCTTGAAGAACTGGGCCCTGAACGGGACAGCCCTGGTGTCTTGTTTCTTAGATGGCTGCCCTGGGATGTGGAATGGGACCCTAAGGGGGGAAGATGGAGAGCACCTCCATGCCCTATCTTCTAAGGACTTGGGAAGGTTTGGTCCTGTTTAGACTGAATCAAGACCAGGCTGCTGAACAATGTCCACATAGGTGAGCTTGGGACTGAGGAACTTTTTCCAGGTGTGGCCAGCCAGGTTCTGTGTGGCTGAACTAGCACCAGGCTCACAGGAAAGGCTCCAGGATGAGCATAGGACTGTGAGGTGCAGGTGTATTCTGGGGGCCCCAAGGCAGGAGTGCACCAGAAATAGGAGTGCTCGGTGCCTGCCTGGCTTTTTATAGCGCCACCTACATCCCAGGAGGAGCCCTGCAGGATGGAGTAAGCTGGAACTATCCCTGAGGCACAGGCCCAGGAAGAATGTTCTCTGCCAGGCTTGGGCTGGAACTGCTGACACTCTAGTGGTAAATGCAGAGATCTGTGAAAAGCAGTTCCTACCAGCAAGAACCACATAAAAACAGAATCCATAAAATATTGACGGAAAAAATAAGATTGCAGACAGAGTTACATTCACTCTCTTTTCTGTGCATTTTCTCATTTTTTTCTTTGTGTTGAAGAAGGCAAATGTGCACTGCTCCGTGCAGTCACTCAGTGGGCACCCCAGTCTATGCATCACACTCCTGCTAACCCAGAACGACTCCCTAGGTGGACCCTGGTGGTCCTGCTGGGGTACTCCACCCACGTATGTCTGTCTGTCTGTGTCTGTGTGTCATACCCTTACTTCAGAGTGACTTCTGAGAATAAAGGATTCCAACTGCCTTGGTCAGGTGACAGAGGACTTAGGGCTCCATCTGGCTGCCTCCCCTGTACCCCCCCTACCTTCTGGGCCAGGGTTTTCTCCAGATTCCTCCTCTTGGCCCTGGGGCTGCTTCCTGGAGCTACGGTGAAAATGTGCCACAAACTTGGTGACTGAAACAGCTGGACTTTATTCTCTCACAGTGCCAGAGCCAGGAGTCTGAAGTCAAGGTGTCAGGGCTGCAACTCCCCCTGGAGGCACAGGGAGGACCCTAGTGCTCTGTCTAGGCCCTGGCAGTTCCCAGAGAGCTGCAGAGGCTTGTGACAATCTCAGCCCAGTGTCTGCCTCTGTCTCCATGTAGCTGCCTGCCCTCCATACCTGTATCCAAATTTTCTCTTCTCCTAAGGACTCGAGTCACTGGATTAGGGCCTGTCCTGATTAACAACCTTACTGTAACTAATCACAGCTGCCACAGCCCTGTTTTGTGGCCTCCCTAGGTTACTAACAGATCTGAACTCTGTCCACACCCTTTGGTGTTTGGGGACCAGCCATGCACCACTCCCAGCCACTTTGTCTTCTGAGGTGCCCGCCCCTTGTGTGGGCCCCACACTCTTGCATCTCATGTCCTGTAGTGCAGCTCCCACTCTGTGGGACCAGTGTGTTCTCCTCAGGCTCCCCACCCCTCAGCCCTCAGGGTGCCAGTCTCTGAAGTGATTCTCCAGGCCCTGTCTCTCTGCTGCACCTGAGGCCTGTGGGCCAGTTGGTGTGGCAGTTCCATTGTGAGTCCTGTCAGTGCAACCCTGAGAACAGGGGTTGTGGGGTGTTGGGGTCTCTGCCCAGTCCCAGTAAGGGACTGGAAACCCAGAAATCAGACTTCAGCAGCTGCAGAAGAAAGAGCCTGTCAGTGCCTGAGGACACTGGAAAACCCTCCTGCCAGCCTGAGCTCAGTCTTGGCTCATCTTGTATAGACATCTAATTCTCCTGATGAGCTTAACTTTCTTTTCTTCTTCTTCTTCTTTTTTCCTTTTGTTGAAGGAAGAGAGGTTTATTTTGGCTCATGGTTTCAGGTGTTTCAGTCCATGGAATGGCAGCTCCTAGGCAGAAGCATCATGGCTGGAGAGTGCAGCGGAGGATGGCTGCACAGTTCATGGCAGCCAGGAAGCAGAGCAGGGGAAGACTGTCCCCATCCAGCCTTTCTGATAAAGGACCTTTGCAGGTGCTCAGGACACTCGCCCTGTGATGCTTGTTACGTGGAGCCAGCCACCCCATCAGGAGCCCTGAGCATTTCTGCCCCCTGGGTCCCCTTCTGCCATGACCCCATCTCTGATCTCTGGGCTCCCATTTCCCTGGGGTGGCAGTGGGCCTCAGAGCCACCTGGGCTGTACAGTGGGCAGGGCTAGGTTGGGGCTGATAAGAGGACAGCCCAGAAAAATCCTGAACCCTAGGAAGTTTGGGTGAGTCCTATCCCTGAGCCCTGGGGAAGCTGTAGTTGTGCCCTGTGGAGCAGAGTTTGCCTCCTTCCATCTGGGCCTCCTGGGATCAAGACACACTTCTAACCAGCCAGGTCACCTGCTTTCCAGCAGTGCAGACAGAGTAGGGTAGAAAATGTCCACGTGGGGCCCCAGCAGGACAAGGACACTGGGGGTGACCTCAGAGGGGCAGTAAGAGCTCTGCAGTGGATCCTAAGGTACTAGCACATTTCTCCCAGCTTTGGCCTTGGAGTGTTCCACACTACACCTCCAGAATCCCTAGATGGTGCCAGCTCCAGGAGAACAGGCTCTGGGCCAACGCTGGCAAATGTACTTTTCCTCTTCCTGACTCAGTGGAGACACAAAGTCCCTAAGGGCAGCACTCGAGGGCTCTGCAGATGATCAACAAGCCTGCACCCTGGGGCTGCTCCTGGGTCATGGGAGATATCATCATTAGATGCCTGCAGCTGTCGATCCTTCTATCCAGCAACCCCTGCCAGTGGGCACCATGCCCTCTCTACCATGGGCATCACACCTCCCTCACCCTGGTCCATTCTCAGCCTCGGCCTGGTCCAGGCCCAGCCTGGACACTAGCCAGGCTTTTGAGGTGAGCCAGGCAGAGGCAGCATCCAACCCAGAGGATGCTCCATGAAGCAGAGCAGACCACCAGCCTTAGAGCACGGGGCCTCTGCAACAGGCATCATGGGTCAGCAGGGAGCAGGCTGTGAGGGGAAGGTGAACAGGCACGTGGCAGCAGGGGTCACATGGGCTGAATTGTCTCTTTGTCTGCAAGGACCTGCTTGGGGGCTGTCATCACTGTGGTCCCCAGCGCATTTTCACAGCCTTAATTAAGTCTCCCCAGGACTCTGGACTTGTCAAGCACTCTTCACAATGACCTGGCAGGTACACCCCAGAGGATGCCACCTTAATTAAAAAAGAAATTGAAAATCTTCACACCTTCTGCCTGGCTGTAATGAGGAATGTGAGCCTGGAAATCCTTCTGCTCAGACTTCACCCAGCTACATGTCACCCATCCAGCTCCAAGTGGGACCTGCAGCAGGTTCTGAGACAGGAAAGTTGGAGAGGACCTGGCCCATCATGCAGAGTGCCCCTTGGGGGCCCTCTGGACAGTCCCAGTGGAGGAGACCTCTGCTGAGGGAAAGTGTCCCTGCTGGGGGGTGGGGGTGGACCTCAACACCTGGAGCTCACATCCCCCCAAAGCCCCTGGTGTTCTCAGGCCTGACTTGGTTTTGTCAACTGATTACCCCAGTGGTTGACAATAAAGGCACTATCAACCAAGGAAGAGCTGCCACTTGCTGAGCAGACATCCCTGCAGAAGTGCATCTTGACAAGTCTATGTGGCCCTTCTGCTAGGCTGTGCAGTCCTGGCAGAGTTCTTTGTGACAGTCACTGCGAGCCAGTCCCTTTTTAAAACTCTTGCTTTGGTAACCCTTTGTTAGGGCTGACACAAGGGACTCCACCTTGATTTGGACACCTCTCACCCATCCAGCCAAGAGCCTGTGTCAAGGTGATGGCTCTTGGACCCTGTCATCCTCCTCTGCTCAGGTGCTTGCTTGCTCTGTGGCAAATTTCCTGCTGGGCTGTAAGTGGCCCTACTGAGCCAGCCCAGTGGCCAGAAACTAAGAGGCTTCAGCCAACCAAGCTGGAGGACATGAATCCTATGGACAGTAATGGAGATGAGCTTGGGTGTGGGTCCCCAAAGCAGAGCCTGTGAATGAAACCACAACCCTGATGATGGCCCACCAGAGCCCCAAGAGAACCCTCGAGCCCTAGGTGACAGCAGAAGCAAAGAGAGAGCAAGTGCGACGATTTTAGTCACTGCATTCTGGACAAGGGATACTTCAGCAGTGGGTACTCATGCTCCTGGACCCCAAGGTAGGGAAAGCCTCAGGGAGCCCCTGAGGGAGGTACCACTGTGTTGACAGAGCTGTGGGCAAAGCACTCACATGAAGTGCCATGAAGACCCCTTAGTGGCTTCTGGTCACCCTATCCCAAGGGCCATGTCCTCTGGGGAGGTGACCCCCCCCATTATGCGGCCCACTCTGCCACCCCAGAAATGACGTGCTGGCGGCTACTGACACCACAACCACAGTGACATCCCAGATCCATTGCCCCGAGGACAGTGGAAAGTTGGGGTGGGTGGAATGGGGTGCAGCAGGGAGAGGGGAGCAGGAATCCTGAGGATGTTACTGTGGTGGCTGGGGGTGCAGATGGGAAGGGTGGCCCACCTGGCACACTGGGCTCCTGGGCCCACCACATGCAGGCCATGACTTGGCAGGGCCTGGACACCCCTTCTGCTCTCTGTGTAGTCCCAGGTTCTGGGGGACATCTGTCATTCAGTTGCCCTGTGGTCACAGGGGACAGGGCCTTGCTGGGGACTGGCAGGTAAGGGGAGGATCTTCCCTCCTTCCTCACAACTTCAAGGCAGCACAGAGTCTTGGTGTCCTAGGGACATATTCTAAAATGAGTAAAAACATCCATCCTCCTCCGGTCCACAGCATCTTAACCAAACCTGCTGTTATCCCAGTAAACTTGAAGATGCACTAAGGAGCAGTCTTGCAGAGCAAATGCAGATTAATTCCAACTCTAAGAGGAAAGGTCCTGAGGGGTGACCCCAGCACTGCCCCATTAAGGTGGCACCTCCAAGGGGCAGTTACGGTGTCAGTGAGCCCGGTGCACTGCCTGGCAGCCGACCAGAAGCTGGCCCCAGAAAGAACCTCTGGATGGGGAAGGACCCAGGCCAGCCCTCAGGGCAGAGTCACCAGGGAGGTTTCACTCATTGTTAAGAAAGTCCCTCCCTCCCTCCCTCATTTATGAATATTTTTTCTTTATTTATCCAAAATAAATGTTGAATTTTTGCACATGTCATCTGGTGTCTCCCAACTGTACGGTGGCTTCAGTTTTCACTCCTGATGGGCTAGGTTTCTTCCTGTCTGTTTCTGACTTGAACCCCAATCCCTGAAAGCAGTCACAGAGCCGGGCAAAGCTGCAAAGAGGAGCCCTGTTGCTCAGCCAGGCAGCCTGGAGGCTTGAGGGCTGATTCCACTTACCAAGGTCAAGGCCAACACGCTGACCCAGCTTGAGGCTGTGGGTGGCTTGGGGGCAGCAAGGCAGGGTGGACAGAGGGTGACAGCCCCCGCCAGAGCCCAGGCCAGGGTTCCTCAGTGTCCCAAGCACCTGGCAAAAGTGCACAGGACAGCAGTGGCTACCTGTCCACCAGGTCTGTATTCCACAATCACCTGTCACCACAGAGGCCACTGGGCCCAAGTTTATGTTCACAGCACAGCTTCTGACCAGCGATGGAGGAGCAGGAGGGAGGATGCTGGGCTGACAAAGGGAGCTGACCAGGAGGCCTTGCGTGTCCCTGGGGCGTCTGCTTTCCTCTGCTTCCAGAGCCAAGTGCGGTGCTCTGGGAGCATCTGTGAAGAGAAAAACACACTGGGGCTGCGACCTGGGAGCTGCCCTCTGCCCCAGGCTGTGGGTCCACTGCAGGCTGGTGACAATCACCAGTCTTTAAGAAGCCTCTTCTGGACCTGCCATCTGACGCCAGTGAGAACTGCGAGTTCTAAGAATGTTCAGATGAACTTTGACCAGACACACTGGACGGGGCTTTGAGAGCTTGGGAGGCAGGGTACACAGGCTGGCACCTGATCCCCGGCCGGGGGCTTGAGGGCTCAAGGCAGCTCTGGGACTCCCCCCTGGTGAAGATCAGTGTGGATTCCAGATGGGCAACTCAGGCACCTGTGTCCCCCGCACTCGTGTGCTCATTTGTCCAGCCCATGCTGCTGCCTGAGACTCACAGCAGAACAGGGTCCCAGCTGTAGACTCCAGAGACGACCTCTGTGCCATATGGAGATTGCAGCACTGTGTGGGTGCCTCGGGCTTGGGAGGGGCAGGGGCGGCTTTTCAAAAGGTGATACCCCAACAGGAACCAGAATGCCTTTGAACTGGAGGAGGGGCCAGAAGAGCAGGCTCTGCTTCCCTCCTTATTTCTTGTCCCCACCTGCTAGTTGCAGCCTAGGTCGCCTCTGTGTCACTGGAGGACAACAGCCCAAGTCTTTTTCTCAGGCGCTCAGTACACAGAGCTCGAAGCAAATGGTACCTGCTCTTCCCACCTTCGTCCTTTCTCTTTCATCTGTTCAGCAAGCATCAGAGGGATGTGCATCCCCGGACCACAGAGCCCCCACCGTCACACCCCCAGTGTCTCCGCCTGCTGCCGGCCCCTTCGCTCCTCTTCCTGGAGTTCAACTTGGGGAAGAATTAAGCTTCTTTACTCCTTTGCAAATTCCAGCTGTGTATTTTCCTGAAAACACTAGTTTTGAAACAGTACCAAGGACTGGGTGGACACTATCCGCCAGTCAGAAAGCCCATTTCCCTGCCAGCCATGGCTCTCCAAGCATAGGCCTCCTGCAGGCCACATTGATCCCATGAACAGCCTATGGCTCACCCATGTGTACCTGCAGGTGCCCTGGGCCTTGGGCTTCACTTTTCGGGACCCCAGAACACAGCAGCATTTATGCATATGTGTCCCGTGGGTGGGCAGCCTGCTGCAGGGAGAACTGCAAATATTTCTTAAATGGAAACCATAAAGATAAATCGTAGCTAAGGGAAACAGTTTGGGACAAAATTGGCCAAGCAATATTTCTCATTCATACAATAGACACAGAGGAGTTTGTGAGACACAAAGGTACAGCACAAATATAAACCCAGGCCTGCCTACCCCTGAAGGCCGCCATCCTTTTACCATCATAGGAGTCACTCCACCTTTGAGATAATCCTGCCCTCAGAGCTCCAAGCTTTGGCTACTATGGTTGGCACATCTGAACAGTAGGGCAGTGTATCGGACTCGATGTAAATGACTTCATATCATATTTGTTCTTATGTGTTCTTACCCTCAACATCTCACTTGGAAATTCACCCTTAAACCCTTCAGCTGTCATCCTTGTTTGTTACTGTATAGTATTCTCCAGGCCCCATTTATGTTGGGTAATTGGGAGCAGTGCAGCCCTAGTGCTCTTGTAGGCTCACCCTGGGCCCAGGAGTGTGCATCTGTCTTGCTGTCTGCTCAGAAGTGCAGTCCCCTGACCATGGAGCACATGCAGCCTCAGATTTACTGCACAATGCCAACTCATGACCTCAGCCCTGGAGTCCTGCCCAAAGTCCTACAGCCAGTGATGCGTCAACCTATTTAACTGTTATTTGGTGAGTAAGTGGAACTGAAGTTTTATTTCATGCTTTTGCCTTTTAATTTTTCTAACCGTGGTGAAATGTAACAAAATGCATAGTTCAGTGACATCAAGTACATCTACAAAGTTGTACTACCGTCAGCACCGCCCTCCCTCTCCAGGACACTCTTCCACTTTCAGAATTGAACTCTGCCCTAAACACAGCTCTGGAGGCCCCATCCCATTCCCAGTTTCCAGCGTTGACCTGGGAGCTCAGCTCAGTGGCACCCTGTGTGCACATCCAGGGCCTGCCCACTCCGCAGCTCGGGTGGCCCTTGCTAAGGCCAAATAACACACCCTGTTGTAGGGTGGCCTCACGTTGTCCATCCTCATCTATCCACAGCCCTGGGGGGAGCTTCCTGCCCACTCCTGTGAGCAGTGCTACTCAAGTGTGGGTGTGAAAAAGCTGCTCAGGTCCCCACACCCAGCTTTCGGCACAGGCTCAGCATTGGGTTCTGTTGCTGTACAGCAGCCAGCATTTAATTCCAGGAAACTTCTCACTATTTTTACAGCAGCAGCACCACCACTGACCTTCCCACCAGCCTTGCATGAGGCTCCGATTTCCCTACATTCTCGTCCACACTTGCTAGTTTCTGGGTTTGGGTTTTGGGCTTGGGATTTAGTCCATTTTTTATGGTAACCATCCTAGGAGTGACAGAGGTTTCACACATGACCTAGGCCACAGGATACAAGCAGAGTCTGAGACGGGGGCACTGTTCTGGAGTCCTGGGGACAGTGGAAGTGGAAGAAGAGGTGAGGCAGGGAGGAGCTATGGCTGGAGGTGGTCCCAGCTGACCCTGGGGAGATCCACAGTGAGGACAATGTCAGGCCTGGTCCCTCCATGGAGCAGAGGTGGCCCACTGCATGCTGTGCCACCCCCCCCCCCCATTTACTGGCCTTGGTCTTCCCAGAGTGGGGTGTAGCCCTATACTGGCCTCAACTTGACCAGGCCAATTGTCCCAGGATGGAACAACTGTGACCTGCGCCCAGCCAACCAGGATGTGGGAAGAGCAGCCATGCAGCCTGCAGTGCCATGGCTCCCCCGCAGACAGCCCCATGATTAGCCTGCTCTCTGAAGAGTATCAGGTCCCGTTTCCTATAGGCCACCTGGATTTTAGATTTGAGTTGTCCTTAACATATATCCTTTGGCATAGTGTGACTCGGCATCATCTCCTCCCTCACTCTGGCCAACTGCTGACTTTTGACACAGAAGGACTGGCCTTCCAAAGGACCCTGCCTCTTCTTCATGGGTGCCAGAGAAGGGATTCCGGAAGCCTCCTCCAGCTTCCAGTCTGAGCAAACTTTCATTCCACCAGTCTGTCCACTAGAAAATTTTAAATATGATCACAATAAGGAGGGGGAATACATTTCTCACAACATCTGCTGCAAATTCACATTTAGAGCAATTGAGTGGGGGCAGATTTAATTAAGGCTGGGTTGCAAGCCCTGGGAGTGTTGTTACCATTCAGTGCTGAGCCTTCCGGAAGCTTGCCCTGTGTGGCATTTGAGATTTAGGGGATTTGAAACAGGTTTTTCCGCAGGTCAGGCTTCCCCATGCCTATTAATCTGATGAGTTTAGGAAGCTATCCATATTCCTCTGATTTTCTGCTTTAGAAATGTCTCTGAGGGAAGAGGGAACTCCTACTTCCTGTCATGTCTCTTCTGGCGCTGGCTGTGACCTCCTGTGACTCTTCTCCAGTCCAGATGGTCCCTGTAGTGGGTGGAATAATGGCATCCACAAGGATCAAAAGAATAGGAACTTGCCTGAAAATAAAGCCTGATCCTATGGCCTGGCCAGCGCCCCCATGTGGACATGTTGTGCCTTTGCCTCACCACGCATTCCTGTAACCAGCAGCTTCTCTCTCTCTCCCCCTCCCTTCCTCCCTCCCTCCCTCTCCCTCTCCCCCTCCCCTTCCCCTCCCCCCTCCCCCTAGATTGGAGTTACTGGGGAGAAGGAACTGGACATGGCTCAACGACAACAAAGTGAGGTGACATGTGGTTTGAACTTGGGGGGGTGGGTCTTGCCCAGAGACCCCACATGGGAAGTCTGGGTGGCTTGTACAGACCACGTGGTCAGCAGCAGAAAGGGCCAGAGCCTCCCAGCCCGCAGACCCATCCTCCCTCAGCCTGTGACCAACTGTTCTGCCTCAGGGAAGGGAGCCCACTTTGGCTCCACAGCGACACCTAGAGGAGCAGCTTCTGTCCGCAGCAGGGCGCTGCCATGTCCCGCGCAGGGCTGGGGTGCTGTGAGCCAGGCCACAGAGTCCAGCTCAGCAGTACCACAAGACCCACTGCCTGGGTCTCTGTCCCAGCCATCTATGGCCTTCTGTCCTGACCAGGGCTCTTCTCCTGTGGGCGACAATGGTAGGAAACCCACTCCCCACAGAGAAGCCCCGTCCACTCCCCCAGCTGAGCCTCCCTGGGCCCTGCAGAGCAGGACCTTAGGGTAAGCTGGTGTCTGTCCAAACACGCTTTCAGTGAGTCCTGCTCCCAAAGGTAACAGTGGGCACAGAAGTGTGGGGCAATAGCCAGGTGCACAGGAGGGCAGGCACCTCTTCCAGAGCACACTGCTCTTCTAAAGAGGCCACTCTGCCCACCCCTCCTTTGTCCACGTCTGCCTGTGAGCACAGTGAGCTGGAGCCGGACCCTTCACTGACACTGGTCTTAGGTCCAAGCCTTCACTCCCTCCAGATTCCATCCCTGCATCCAGTTCAGTATGGTGCTGTTTCAGTGCTGCAGTGTTGGGAAGGGGCCCGGCCCCTGCTCCCCACAGAAAACTGCCAGCTGGCCTGGAAAGTGGCCCATGTCCTGGGAACACCTGCCCAAGAGAGGGCTGTGTCCCATGCCCAGAGCATACAGGAACCCATGGCCAGTTTCCAGTGACAGCACGGGACAGCAGAGAGGCAGAGGGGACACCCTGCTGGTCAGGCCTGAGAACTCCACACCAACAGGGCTCTGGCATGCACCACCACCACCCCCCCCCCCCCGCGCCTATCTCGCCCTCGGTCTCTCTGTGTCTCTCTCTATCTTGTGTCTCTCTGCTTCTCTGTGTGAATGCATGCTAGTGTGTGTGTGTGTGTGTGTGTGTGTGTGCGCGCGCGCGCGCGTGCACACCCGCGCGCACGGGTAAAGAATACTATTATCTGTGTCAGCACGGAAAATTGTCATAGAAACCTGCACACAATGCAAACAAAAAGTTGCAAACAATGACTGACCAACGGGGGCTCCACATACACCATCCTTAAAAGATCATGTCTCCTATGCAATGGAAGTGCTGCCGTCCTCTCCTGGCAGTGAGACCCTGGTGATTCTCTTCTCCTTTTTTAATCACATTTTCTGAATTTGTGACATTTTAGTTCCCTTTCTCATTGCTGAGATAAAATACTCGATGCCCAAAGTGGAAGGAGAGGGTTATTTAGCTCACAGTGTGTAGAGGTTTCAGGTCACAGTCACCTGGCTCTGAGGCAGGGTGGCATCACAGAGGAGAAGCAGTTCATGGCTGGAAGAAGGAGAAGAGCAACAAGGGGCAACCACGGCTCTTCCTGAGCCTTGTATCTTGCCCAGGCTACTGAGGGCAGGCAGCACTCACACCCTTAGCCCTAGTGCCCTCGATCCTAGCACTGCACCATGAATCAACTCCAGCATCCTAGATCCAGCAACCTCTGAGAAGACCCCTATGACCATGTGAGGCTTTGGGGGACATCAGGACACAGGCCATGACAGTGATTGATTAAAAGTTACAGTGAGGGCCGGAGGGTTAGTTCAGTGGTTCCGGCGCCTACCTCGCAAGCGCAAGGTCCTGAGTTCGATCCCTGGTAACCTCATATAATGCTGGGTGTGGAGACTCACGCCCACCAACAGTCAACACCGCATACCACAATGCTGGACGTGGTGGCTCACGCCCGTAATCCTAGCACTTGGGAGGCAGAGACAGGAGGATTGCTGAGTTCGCAGGCTTGCCTGGGCACCATAGTGAGCTCAGGGCCAGCCTGAACTACAAAGCCAGACCCTGTCTCAAAAAAAAAAAAAGTTACAGTGAACAAATTGTTTTAAAAATAAGTACAACAAGGCTGCTCTTCCCCAGAGTTATTGAACATAAGCCATGGTAACAAGGGCCTCACAGACACTCAGAGGAGAGAAGCCTGGCCATGGCCAGCACTACAGGCAGGGCTTGGTCCTGTTGTCCCTCTGAAGGTGCCTTGCCCCCCTCTCTCTCTGCTCTTAGGCCACAGCTTTTATCAGGACAGAAACTGGAAGGAGGCCCCTTTTTCCACTGTGCCTGCTTCACTCCCCTCGGTGCCAGGCAATATCCAACCCCTGCCAATGAGCCCTTTTGCCTTCACAAGGTCTCAGGGAAAGGGCTGGATCCTCCCTTTGGTGACCAGTTCCTGAAGGCTTGGTGCTGCAGGTCAAGGCTACAGTGACCAGGACCCACTGCTGCTGCCCAAAAGGCCTTGAGTCTGGACAGGTGGGGAGGAGGGTCACAGGACAGACAGGTGCAGGGCTGGATGCTGGGAACCATGGGAGTAGGAACTGCCCCCTGACGCAGTGGGCCCTGTGCTAAGAGCAGAGGAGGCTGGGTCTTGAGCTGTGGGTGTGTGCGTCCTTGTGGGCTCAGAGAAGGCCCAGAACACAGAGCGTCCCACTTCATTATGCACCATTAATTACATAAAAATTAAATTGGCCATAACTCAAGCAGAAGCCTTCACTTTGACACCTCTCTCCGTTCCCCTGCAAGGAGCCGACTTGCTCTTAATTAGCACAGGGACCCTGTCCTCCATCCTCCCTGTTTCCAACTCACTGCTTGGCTGCCTGGGGGCCCTGGATCCTGGGTCTGAACAGTGAAATGGGCAAACATCTCCCTTGGGGACCAGCCCGACCCAGAAATCTCAGATACAGGAGACCAGAGTCTGAGCTGTTGGGGGGGGGGGGTGTGCACCAATTCCCTTGGTCAGATCTATGGTGGGGACAGCAGAAGAGGACACTGGAGTAGGCCTCTGAGGTAGGGCTGGCCCACAGCATGGCTAGCTGGGTTCCAGACACCTGCCTGCACCCTAATGACTTCTAGGTCCCCTGAGCCCTGTCAGCAGAACTCCTGGCTCTGTTGGTCACTAGCCACTGGGAGAGCAGCTGATGGCCAGCAGGTGCCTCCCTCCTACCCAGAGTTTCTGTAATCACTGGCCCCAAGCTCCAGTCAGGAGGCTCCCAAGGTCACAGTGCTCTCCTGGTGCCCCTCAGGGAGACTCACAGGGACCCAGTGCCCACTCCTAGGATGAGCCGCCAGTTCTCCTCAGTTTACTTCTTTGGTAGCCAAAGGCCCCAATTTCTGGTTGCAATTCTTCCAACTGTACAGTTATTTGATTACCACTAATGGACCAATGGTTGGAACCAAGACAGAGGTTCTGATTGTCTCTCTGTTATATTTAGTGCCAGTGGAACCGGTGCATGAGGGGTACCCAGGATTCAGGACACCTTTGGACCACACCATGGCTGGATGTCTGTGAAGCCTCCACACTCAGCCCCAGGCCCCCCACCGCTTCCCAGAGTGAAGTGTGGGGGCCTTGAGGGCTGGGAAGCAGGTGACAGATTCCTGATTCCACCTCTCTAGACACCCTGAAACAGCCACAGAAATCCAAAAACAATGGAGGGGGGGTCTCTCAATACAGCGCTTTGTTACTTTTCTCGTTACTGAGACAAAATACCAGACATCCAAATTAAAGGGGAAAAGGTTTATTTAGTTCAGTTTGTAGAGATTTCAGTCCACAACTGGCTGGCTCTAAGGCAGGTGGCAGGGGAGAGAGGTGTCACAGAGGAGAAACCACTCATGGTGCTCACATGATAGCAAAGTAAGCAAGAGGACTTTGCAGTGTCTTTCTGCCCCTTTTCAACTCCATCTAGGCCACCAGGAAAAGGGTGGTGCCAAGACAATCAGTGGGCTGGTTTGGTAATCGTACACGCTTAATCCCAGCATCACACACATCCAGCCACCTCTGGAAAAGACTGCATGAGGCTTTGGGGGACATCGAGACAGCCATGATGAACACTTACTATACCAAGTCGATTACAAACCACTCAGAATACAGTACACGAGCACACTAAAATCAACGAGAATTAAACATCTTGCAGCAGGTCCGAATCCTGCACACAGAAAGTACTCTCATTTAAAAACCCAGGAGAAATTCACAGACGTAGACCATGTGGCTCACAGAAGGGCCCTCCGCATTTTTGACCTGTTCCCGTCTATGGGCCACGGTTCATCTTTATGGCCACCACTTGTAGTATGTGGTGTGGATATGCAGCACAATGTCCACCAGGGACACACCCAGGCACATGGTCCACGGAGGGGCAGCTGGAACCACATTTTTGTCTGCTGCTGCCATGAGCACCAGTCAGAACACACACATCTTAATGGAAATAGCCATGGGGGACCTTGCACCTCAGATAATACTGCTAAAATCTGTTCCACACATTATGGGGGAAAAACTATGGTTTTGATAACCACAGTGCCAGCAAAATATTAGGAAGTAGAATCTGTTCATCCACTGAAAAACAAAGTTCCTGCATGCTCTCCTGGAAGAATTCCAGGATGGCTCAAGGGTAAGAAATCTGTGAAATTCCTCTGCTAAGAGGGAGAAGAGAGAAGTGTGTATTTGCTGGAGCACTCTCCACAGCACTGACCTGGGCAGGAGCAAGAGGCCAGTAGAGGGTGGGCTGGGTATGTACCCTGCAGGGCAGTCTCCCAGCAGCCTGTGGTGCAGCCTCAAGAAGAACCAGGCAGACCCCCACGCCCTGCAGGAAAGGATTTCAGTATCAATTATTAAGTGAAAGTAGAAAGCAGAAGGGCAATGTAAGTATATTAATATATAAGTACATGAGACATAAATATGAATAAAAGACTATGTGTATATAAATTTGATGTATAATTTATACATAAATTATGCCCATATAATTCACAAACAATTGATATATTTCAGGAAAGGCAGGTTACATCCATAATTCATAGGCACATACATGTGTTTATCCCTCCTGTGTCCAGGCCTCAGCAACCTGGGGATGTAAAAGAAGCTGCACGTATTCTTGCTGAGATTAGGGCTTGCCCTGGGCCAAGTTGCCTCTTTCTTTCCTAAGAGACTCCAGGCCGCCTCAGAGAGCTGTGATGGGGCCCTGGGTGATGGCTGAGGGCTCCCTACTCTCTTGGAGACAGTCTCCGCAGCCCTCTTGCCCAGGGACAGCCCTAAGATCTCTGCACCTGCCCAGCCTGGCCTCCTGCAGAGCCCCATGCAAAACAGGATGCTGCATTCCTCTGTGCCTCACCTAGAGGCAGCCACACCCTCCCGGGACGCTGAGGCTGCTGAGCTCCCAAACTATGCCCAAGCCCCTGGGATGGCTGGGCTATGGACGTGTCTCTGCACATTAAAGCCTCAGGCACTCAGCCACAGCCTGGCCCAGTACCACATGAGCAATGCCACCCGTGCTGGACCCCAAAGACTACGGGTATGGGATTGTCTCCTGTGTTGGGCAGGGAGGCCTTCCCCCTTCACAGGCCCCTTCACCTCTGACCCCCAGATGGGCACCACTGGAGGATAGCCACTGTGGTTATCACCCCACCAGGTCTCCCTGAGCCCACCTGGGCCCTCTGTCATCCCACACGAGAGTCGGGGCTTGCCTTGGGACCAGGCAGAGTTTAAGAGGGTTCCAGAGCACAGCAAGCCTTGGTCACGGTGGCTCGGGGGATTTGCAGCCTAGGGTCTGACATTTAGAGGAAGGAGAGAGCCCTGCGGAGGGCCACCCCACAGAGGCCTGTCAGGAAGGGAGGGGACAGTTTGGGGACCGTGACCGAAACTGGACCTTTGGCCAGGTGCTCAGGAACCTGCCAGTGTGGCTCGCTGGAGAAGCTGCTTCTGCCCGTGGCTGGGACTCCAAACCACGGCTCCAGCCAGAGAGCTTGGAAGCTCTGCCCACGCCACTCCAGAGGGGCTGCAGCTGCACGCACAGCACCCCTCACCTAGGGACCCCAGGTCCCCTGGACCTCACATCCTATCTGTCCTGACCCTAGGGCTGCAGGACGCCAGGCCCTGTGCGGCCAAGCAGAGGCCAGCTGGACAGGAGAGGCAGCCGGAGCGGAGTCCAGCCATTGGGCAGGGCCCGGACTGGGGAACCACCCAGCAGTCCCAAGAGACCCACTGAAGAGCCTGACGGTCACTGTGCACACGAAATCCTTCACCCACCATCACCCTGACACTTGTCCTCCCTGAAGGCAAGGACCACACTCTGAGTTCTCCCGCTTTCCGTCTGAATTGCTCCCTCACAGTGAGGATGACAAGTGGCACCCCGAGGGACAACTGACAGGCAGCCTGGCCGCAGGCACAGCATCCCCAGTGGAGCCAGCTCTCCCAGCACCTGTCAGGGCCAGGATACCAAGGGTGCCACCCACGGGCTCAGCAATGTCTACTTCACCCATCGCATGCCCTCATCCCACACAGGACTTTCGGCCTCAGCCTCAGGGCTTCTTCTCATTATAACGTCGGTATGATTCCCTCCCCCCTTTTATGTTAAGTTCTTTCCTCCTTCAGGTCATGGCTTTCATGGGTTTGTTGGAATCTGGAACCACCCTCCTTCAGGAGGAGGGAAATGGAGAGGGGACAAGGCAGCTGCCTGTCATTCTCCAGTGAAGGAGGAAGGTGACATGAAGGCTCCATGGGGACCCTGGGGTGGGAGATTCCCCACTGTCCTCAGCCCAAGCAGGTGGGCGCAGCTGTCGGCACTGTGTGCAGCACGGGCCTTCAGCAGAGGTCCTGCGAAGCAACCTGGCCAGGCCTCGGGAGAGGTGAAGAAGAACCTGCGTGTGTGTCCCAACCCTCAGGGCAAGGGAAGGACCCAGCAGAGCTGCTCCACCTCAGATAGGCAGCTGGCAGGCATAGCAGGCAGCCAGCAGGCACAGCTGCCAGCCCTCACCAGCTGAGTGACAGCTGTGCCCATGCTTGGGCCCAGCAGCTGAGAATTGTTTTCCTGGATGCTTTGTTGGTGACCCACAGAATTGGACCAAAGGTGACATGGAGGAGGAACCAGCCCATCCCGTTGCAGGCCGGCTCTTTCTGCTAGGCTAGATGTGACAGGGCAGGGCAGGGCATCCTGGCTCCCTTAGGCCTCCTAGGCTGGCTTGGATCCTGGGCTGTTTCTGTAGAACAAGAGGGAGTGGGAGAAGGGGACTGTGGGGGAGCTGGGGACTGTGGAGGAGTCACAAAAGGAAAAGAAATCCCTCTGAGAATGCTGCAGACCAGACCGGGGCCAGCCAGGCATCCCTGGGCCACACCTATTAGACACACACCACCCAGTTGCTGGGAGCTACAGGACAGACGGGGGCTGTTGCTGCACCTCCAGAGCCACCAACATAGGAAGTCAGCCAGCCTAGTAGCCCAGTGAGACCACCTGGTGTGGCCTCCCCCAGCCTGGGCTCCCCTGGGTTGCATCTCTCCTGCGCCTGTGGGGAAGCCCTCTGGCACCTTGGGCACCCACTTCCTGAGAGGTTCACTGTGCTCTGTGCTGTCTCCTGCCCGTCACTTACTGTGCCCAGCACTCTGTCCTGGGCCAACACCCCTGGGATCAGGCCCCCTCAGCCCTCCTTACTAGGTGTCAGTGAGTGGCTCCACCCTTGGCTCCTGGAAGACTCTTGGCCCAGGCAAATGGGTCCAGGCTCACAGCCACCAAGCACACTAACCTAGGGGCCAGGCCTGGAGACCAGTAGCTTTCCTGTTCTTTACCCTCTCTCCTGGACACAGCCATCTCTTTTCACTGCATTTCCTGTGAAGGAAGGTGTTTAGGGGTCTCTTGTCAGAAAAAAGAACCCAGCAGGAGCAGGTGGACTGCTTCCCCACTGGACAGACATGTGAGGACACAGGGTGGACAGAAAGCTGGCAGAGTCATAAGCAAGGGGAGGCAGCAGCACCCTCCAGCACTGTCACTGTCAGCCTGAGTCTGACAGTGTCATCTCACCCAGAAAGCGCCACATGTGAGAAGGGTGTGTCAGAGGTGAGGGGCCTCAAGATCCCTGCGGCAAATCAGACGCATTGTACTGACCCCCATGATGGCTCCTTGGGCCAGGGGATCCACCTCATTGCAAGAGAGGGTTGGGCTCTGTCCCTTGGGGTCCTGCCCAGCAGCAGAAGTGTGCTGCTCCATCCCTGTGTCCATGCTGGGTCCAGCCATGTCCTCCCACAGGCAGAGGTAGTGGGTCAAGAAGCCCAGGGTCCACAGTCCTGAAGTTGCTCATGCAGCACCTCTCCAGCATGGAGAACCTAGGGCACTTGCTGGTTCCAGATCCAGCTGGGGTGATGACTGTGCCAGCTTTCCCTTGGCCAAGGAACCCAGCAGCTCTGTTTGGAAACCAGGGCCCTCCCAGGCCCCCACAGTGGCTGTGGTCAGGCGGCCTCCACAGGGGGTAGGAAGTCAGGGGCCCCGAGTCCAGTCCACACGCAGCCTCACAATGCCTGCTCCTTTGTCTCATGCTAGCGTGACCGGGCTGTCCCTAGTCAGGGCACAGGAGGACAGCTGCACCTCCAGCTGAACTTAATCACAGACACCAGCTCAGCAGGTTCCTCTCCCACCACTGCTGCAGGGCCACTGGGACCAGGATACCTCCTGGAATTGCCTTCCCCATTGGCCGCTCCTCTTCTAAGCGAACCTGCAGGCAGAGGGCCACCTCCTCACAGCCTCTGCTGAGCCCAGGTGATGCTGGTCCATGCTCAGAGAGCTGCTGGCATTTCAGGACCTCTGGAAAGGGATCAGGGTCCCACTGGGGGGACTGTCACTGCCTGAAACTTTGAAAACACAAGAAATGCTGCAGAGCAGTGGATCCTGCTCGGGATAGAAAAGACCCAAGAGGGAGTGGCCAGCCCAGGGTCTGCACACAGAAGGTCCCAAGCACCAAAGCAGGAAGGTTGCAGTGCCAAGCTCTCCAGAATTGTGAAGCCCAGCTTTCAGGTCAGCTTCCAAGCCTCTTCTTGGCTTAGGTGGCCCTTCAAGAGCTGGGTGCCCTGGAGCTGACTTCTCAAAGCAGTCTTTAATTTTTGTAGCCATGAACCTTGGTGAGGGGTACTATTTGTTAAGATACCCTACAGCCATCTCTCTTGTCCTTGTAAAGTGTTTGACTTCTTTCTAATGCTAATCACTTCAGTAATCCTGTCTTCCTGTGCTCCAATTTAGCAGATACTTTCCTTTCTGAAGAAACTGCAAGCTTTTTACATGGGCTTTTGCTCTTGCTTTTCAAAATAAACCTGGCTAAAAACATCAACCAGTACCCATGATACAGCCTAAACAATGCCCTGCCTTGAAATTTCATCTGCCAGTTTAATTAGTCCACCATCATTAATCTCAATCTCTTGCAAAGTTTCAGGACATGAGGAAAGTAATTTTCTCCCAGAGTGTAATATGTGTGGTCTTGAGTCCAACTACCACTGAATTCCTTATCTCCCATCAACCTCATCTTACAGTGTCCTAGAGCTCTTCTAGCTGGTATCTCCAAACCTTTCCAAGCTCAACCAAGAACCAGTTCCAAGGCTTCTGTAACCTATGGTTAGGTGGCCACAGCAATGACCCCACTCATTGTCAAAGTCCACCTTGGTCACTTTCTCATCACTGAGACACAATGGCTGACACCCAGGAGGAGAGGTTTATGCTGTCTCACATTTTCTGTGGTTTCAAGCCAAAGTCAGCAAGCACTAAGGCAGGAAGGGTCCCATGGAAAGGTTGAGGTGAAGAAAAACTGTTTCTACCCTGGTACTCAAGAAGCAGAGACAGAAGGGAGGAGCCAGGGAGGGCAACACAGCCTTCCAGCTCACCCGCCCTGTGACCCGCTCCCCAGACCCAGAGGCCACCTCCTAATGGCAAGTCAGCAATAGTCTCCCCATAACCCATCACCTTCCCAAAACCCTGGCTTGGAGCATAGGAGGCTCTAAGGAGACTTTCTGCATCAAACCATAACACCACCCCCATGAGATCTGGGAAATATGTGTTTCTATGAGGCGCCACGGAGCAGTCAAGGCAGGTCAGCCTCCCACGTCCTTCGGGTATGTGTTCACATGAAGTTCCCTGCCAGGGGGCCTGGGCTTGCTGTGGGACCCAGCCACCTCACACTCTGGGGGTTTTCAGGTGTCAGTACCTCACAGGCAACAGCTGACAGCCCTGCAAAAGCCCTGCCTCTGCTTTCATTTGGGGGAAACATTTTTGGCTTGAGGTTCTTCATAACAGTTTTATTGAGCCTCAGTCCCCATGCCCCATGATTCACATCGCAAAGTGGACAGGTCAGTGACTTTGAGTCTATTCATGGAGCTGTGTAGACGCCTCAGAGCCTACCCTGGGATGTCCCACCACCTGCCCCCTCCCACCCCTGCACTCAGTTCCCCTTCTCTGTTTGTCTCCCGAGTCCCTGCCCCTGCCCCATATCCATGGGGGTCTTGCAGCATGTGATGTGGTCCTCAGGGCTCATTCTGTAGCTTCCCACATCCATGCCCTGGCACCTGTCACAGCTGGGTAATAGCCCAGCAGTGGATTTATCTGTCCATCACTTGATGAGCATTTGTGTTGTTTCTGCTTTGTAGCTACTATGGCCAGTATAGCTATGAATGCCCACGTGTGGGTTTTGGCCCTGCCAGCTGTGCAGCTGCCTTCACAGAGCCTCTCTGCCAGTCCTTCTGCCTAAGCTTCACTGGGTAGCTTGGGAACAAGGGTGGCGTCTGATGGCACCCTCTTCCTTGTGCCTGGCATCATGTCTTCTACTTTGAGTTTGTGAGATCTGACTCCATAACACACACAGCAAGAGTCTCAGGCCCACCAAGGTGTCTGGGGTCTGAGAGATGGTGGGATGTAAGTGTGTTGGGCACATGTGATTTGACCCAGAAATTTCACTTTTTGTGGGAATTGAGGAAATAGGTGTGAATGTGACCAAGACTGCTTCCTTGTTTACTGGAAAATGGTTTAATGTGGAGGAAAGCTACTTGGGGTGATGGGTTACTTCTTGGGGTGTCCATAGAGCCATAGCAAAGGCAGCTATTGGGAGGAGAGCAAAGAATGGGCATCCCACTGTGTTCCACCATGTGCTCCTCTGTACCCCACTATGCCTCTCTGTGTCCCTCCACATCCACCGGCACAGAGAGAGGGCCTGGCTGTCAGCAGAAGTGATGAGCCCATGAGATGGACCATCTTCCTTCCACAAGAACCCAGATGGAGTCTTCAAGGAGCTAAAGCCTACTGAGTAAGGAAATTTCGAAGTTTACTTTTTAAATACTTCATTACAAAAGCACTACAAATCTCTGATTATTGTTAAACCTTCAGAGCAACAAGAGAACTATAAAGAAAAGCTATGACAAGATGCTACAGATTTAGTTCAATGATTCTAGCACCTGCTTAGCAAGCGCAAGGTCCCTGGTTCAATCCCTGGTAACCACATACAGCAATACCGGGCATGGTGACTCACACACACAGTGGCAATCAGTACCACATACCACAAATGCTGGGTGTGGTGGCTCAATCCTGTAATCCCAGCACTGCGGCGGCAGAGGCAGAAGGATCGCTGAGTTCAAGGCTTGCCTGAGCTACATAGTGAACTCAGGACCAGCCTGAACTACAAAGTGAGACCCTGTCTCAAAAAAAGAAAGAAAGAAAGAAAAGAAAGAAAGAAAGAAAGAAAGAAAGAAAGAAAGAAAGAAAGAAAGAAAGAAAGAAAGAAAGAAAGAAAGAAAGAAAGAAAGA
>PVIC010025269.1:0-25321 GCA_004025085.1 Thryonomys swinderianus
TGGTGTGGGGGGCAGAATCATAGTCGCCAAACCTGGCCACATCTTTGTCACTTGTGAAGTTGTCCATACATAGCAAAGCAGCCTTGCAGTTGTGATACGGTCACTGACCTCGAGATGCGGGGTGTCCATCCTGGATTGTCCTGTGCAGCCACAGGACCCCAAGTGAAAGACAGAGAGGCAGGAGAGGGGATGGCAGAGTCCAGCAGGTTAGAAGGTGCTGTGTGCTGGCGGGAAGATGGGAGAAGGGCCCGCGGGACAGGGTATGCAGGACGGACTGGCTCCCCGGGGCCCCCCACAGGAGCGCAGCCTGCCCACACCCTGATGTTAGCCCTTTGGCTTTGAATTTCTATCCTCCAGAACTGTGAGACGTTATATTTGCATTATTTGAAGCCAATTAGTAGCAAGTTTTTGTTTTGTTTTAACAGCAGCTGGAAAGCCCAAGAGACTAGGCCCACTCTGCAGGTCCTGGCGACAGGTTCCGCCTCTGGGGTTCCCATCCTATGGGGGTGAGGTGGAGGGTGATTTTTACCCCCTGAGACAGGATGCCGCTCTGTTGCCCTGTGGAAAGCATTTGGATGGTAGAGTTAAAGTGACTTAGGCTACTGTACCCGTTGTGCTGTTTTACTGTAAGTTGTCCCTTATCTGAAGTGCATAGGACTAGAATGTTTCAGATTTAGGATTTTTTAAATGGTGAGATATTTGTGTGTACATAATTAGATGCCTTGGGGCCAGGCCCTAAGTTTATATGCAGAACTCATATTTCATATATACCTACTACTTAAAACTCAAAGGTAATTTTATACAGTATTTTATTTTGAGTGGGATCTCATTGTGTTGCTAAAGCTCGCTTCACACTCCTGAGCTCCTACAAGTGCAAGCCACCATGCCTAGCTTTATACAGTATTTTCTTTTCTTTTTTTTTTTTTTTTGAGACAGGGTCTCGCTTTGTAGTTCAGGCTGGCCCTGAGCTCACTATGTAGCCCAGGCAAGCCTCGAACTCAGCAATCCTCCTGCCTCTGCCTCCCGAGTGTTGGGATGACAGGCGTGAGCCACCACGCCCGGCACTGTGGTATGTGGTATTGATTGCTGGTGGGTGTGAGTCACCACGCCCAGCATTGTTGTATGTGGTTAATGGGATCGAACTCAGGACCTTGCACTTGGGAGGCAGGCACCGGAACCTCTGAGCTAAATCTCCGGCCCCATTTATACAGTATTTTCAATAAATTTGTGCATACAACATATCCTTATGGTGTAGAATTTTCCATTTGTGGTGTCATGTTAGTGCCCCAAAGTTTCATATTTTGGAGTATTTTGGGTGAGAGATACACTGCATTTGTATAACTCCAAGCCTCTGGGTCTCAGTTTCCTTTTCTGGTAAATGGAGGCAAGGCAAGAGTGCCTGCCTTGTTGGGCGTGATGCATGTGGAATGGCAGGAGAGTGAAGTCTTCTCAGTCTCAACGATAGGGCTTGGACTCAGGCGGCTGAACCTTTTGTCTTGGGCGCAAGTGACTAAGCTCTGATTTTTTTTTTCCCAATGCTGGGTGTCAGAGTCAGGGCTTTGTGCTTTGCTGGCACTGTGCCACCGAGTTACTCACCAAAGCTTGGAACTTTTTGTTGGAGCTGTCACTTATAATGTAGGGGTGAGTGCATGGGCCTGTAATTCTGGCACTTAGGAGGCTGAGGCAGGAGAATTTCAAGTGTGAGGCCAGAGTGGGCTACACAGTGAAACCCTGTCTCAAAAAACAATCAAACAAGAAAAAGGCTAAACCATAAACATGGGGTTTCTCTTTGACGTGGTGGAGCAGCATTGGGTTATTACTCACCCAAGTTAGGTTCTGCAGTTCTGTGAGCCCCGAATTATTGAGCACGACTGCAGCTCCCCGGGAAACAGGCATTCATGTGATTTTTGTTTCCTTCCTTTCTGGTACTGGGGATCGAACTCAGGACCTTGCACCTTCCAGGCAGCCAAAGTGCCACTGAGCTAAATCTCTGGCCCCACAGGCTCTAGTTTTTGCAAGATTGTGGTCATATGTTTGTCAGCTGATCAATACAGACGTTTCTTTGTGTGTTTCTGTTTGAAGACCCTGTAGTGGGTTCACTGGGGGGGGGGTCTCCTGGTGAGGCTCAGCTGAACTGAGTCAGCAGGGTCGCCTTGTCATAAAAGAACGGGGGAGGGGAGGATGAGGGCTGTTGATTGGCTGGAGGGGTTTTCCTGATACGAACTGGGCTGGGATTGGCTGCTGCTCTTGGGCGGGGCGGGGGGGGTGGAGTTCTGATCTCCACTTCTGGCTCCCCTGCGGATCGATCAGCCTGGCGGCACAATTCCTTCAGCCTCCAGCACAGGTTTTGTGCCTTTGGGCCTTCAGGCCTTCTGGGTGCAAATCCTCAACACAGACGGGGGAGAGACATTGCCATGGGCTCCAGGCCCCTGGCTGGACTGTCAGAGGACACTGCCTTGGGCCTGGGCCTTCGGCTGTGCCCCGGGCTGGATCCTTCAGGTCTCTAATGTGTGGCTAATCCTTGTGCTCCTCCTCGTTTGCCTTTTTGGGTGAGGAGTAAAAAAATAATCCTGTAAATTATGTGTCTTGAATAAAATGTGTTTGTGCCCTTGAAAGCCCTGACTACCACAGACCCCATGTGTAATACAAACCTTTATCACTGAACTCAAAGTTTACCTAACACGTGCCTTCTGGGTAAGGCAACATTCCAGCCTTCCTGGGCTTGGAGTGCCAGACGTGGGTAAGCACTGAGGGACGTCGCTGTTTGTTTTTCCTCTGGGTACCTAGGAGCTATCACTGAGCCACACCCTCAGCCCTAGTTATTTATTTATTTTGAGAATGAACCTCATTACGTAGTGCGGGCTGGCCTCAGAGTCGTGGTGATCTTGCTGCCTCAGCCTCCTGAGTGCTGGGCTTACACCTGTGCACCACCATGCTGGACAAGTGAAGTGTAGAAGTGTGAAAAAGAACGCTAACTTGGCTCCCGAGGGTCTCCTGTGCTCAGCCAGAGCAGCTGCAGGCAGGTGGCTGCCCTGCGTTGAGCTGCACCGCGATGCTGAGGTCGGGGCGCTCAGGTGCCTGCCGCCCTGTGCAGGTGTGGATGTGGGTTATGCAGCGAGGGAGTCCGTGAGGCCACTGTGTCTAGGGCTGCGTGCGTGCGATTGGTCCGCAATCTTCACTTTCTTTTTGGATATGAGGCAGCGTGTCCTCTGTTTGCGGCACACAGGATGTGTGAGGACCAGGCTGCTCAGTGGGGCATCCAGAGATGCCGGCCATCAGCTGAGTCCTGGCAGAGGGCCACTGGGAGATGTGGTCTGTGCCCTCCACCAGCCGCCTCGCTGCGCCAGTGCCATCCACTGCCACTGCAGAACCCTGCCTGCCCAACCGACCCGGTGCCCTGGCTGGGGCTGTGTCGCTGTGGACCCAGCCAGGACTAGGGAGCGCCTGCCATGCCTGCTGGGCCTTCTTCCTGGTGGAGAGCACCCAGGCGCCTGGGATCCTCGGCCATTTGACCCTGGTCTTAGCCACACAAAGGGCAGGTTGCAGGAGGGGGCCAGGCCTTCTTCTGAGTCTCTGGACTCAGATGCAGATGATGAAAGCCACAAGGGCTGCGCGCGAAGGCCCGAGTGTTACTCCTGAGGCTGAGCTCCCGAGGCTGGGCTGGCTGGAGCCCGTGGCTTCCTGCAGGGCTGCATCTCAGCCTCTGGACTTTGATTCCTTTAGAAAGGGAAAAGACAAGCTGTAACATTTCACGCTGGCTTTTCCTCCACAGGTGGAATGGCCGGTCCGTGCTCGCTCATCTGTGTGAATTGCAGGTGTGGTGTTTGTGTGGACAGACGGCTGGTGGGAAGCTTTGCCCAAGCTCTCTGCCCAGCACGCCAGGCTTGGCACTTACTTTATGACACCTTTGTTTTCTCTTCATAGTAATGGCAGGAAGTGTCCTTTTAGACTACTTCTAAGTAAAAAGGGAGAGGAATGAAAAGATAATAGGAAGTCAGAGTTCCAAGGCATGCAGAGGCCTCAAGAGTCACACCTTGTGGCCTGTGCTGAAATGACTGGGAAAGGAAGAATACTCTGGTTGTGCTCAAAAGAAACAAAACATTGTGTTTTTTGCCACGTTGCCTTGAAAAACATGATTTAAACCAGGTTAACTCAGAATCCTTTTTATTTTTTTCGTCCTAGGAGTTGAAACCTGGGACATTCTAGTACTCGGCTATGTACCAGCCCTTTTAATATTTCATTTTGAGAGAAGTTTTTGCAAAGTTACCTAGGCCGGGTTCAAGCTTCGATACTGCTACCCCGGCCTCCTCAGTAGCTTGGGTTATGGGCATGAGCCACCACAGCAGGCCTCGATTGGGGAATCTTAGTGTAGCTTTATTTTTTTTTTTTTAAGTTTTTTTTTTTTTTTTTTTTTTTGAGACAGGGTCTCGCTTAGTAGTTCAGGCTGGCCCTGAGCTCACTATGTAGCCCAGGCAAGCCTCGAACTCAGCAATCCTCCCATCTCTGCCTCCCGAGAGTGCTGGGATTATAGGCGTGAGCCACCACGCCCGGCAGTGTAGTTTTATTTTTGTCTTGGCAGTTTGAGGGCACTGTGCGAGAAGACAGTTGGAGGGACTGCGTGGGGGAGGGCGGCTGGCTAGCGTGGGGAGAAGGGCTGGGCGGGCTCAGATACACATCCTTCCCTGGGTGGCATTTGCCCTCTGTGGCATTTGCCCAGTGCCAGAGAACGGTCTGTTGGCCACTGTCCCTGAGGAGGAAGCCGCGTGTCGCGTCAGCAGCGTTGCTCATAGCAGGGGCTCCTCATTCCTGCAGGGCAGTGACGAGACGTGGAGTCAGGTCCGTCCGGTTGGTGCTAGGCCTTCCAGACTCGGCGCTGCCGCTGCCCTGGGCTTGGCAGTGCCCCATGGTGGGTACTGTCAACTGCACTGCAGATACCTAACAGCCTTCCTGGCTGCATCTGCTAGATGCCAGTGGCGCCTTCGGCACACCCCGTGACATCCATGGTGCCTGAGACCTGGCCAGGAGTCCCCTAGGGGACAGAATCTGCCGGTGGAGCACTTAGGCTCCTGCTGTGGATATTCACTCCTGTCGCCCTTTCAAAGTGACTCTACTGCCCTATAAATACCAAAAAACCTGCTGGGCCGGAGATTCCCACGTGAACCATGTGGGCCTTGACTGGGAACGTGGCTTTCTGGTTTAGTGACCAAGGTGGCATTGAACCGTCAGAGTCGGAGGGCAGTGTCCCTGTCACCACAGCCCTTCCCTGCGTCTCGTCCCTAACCCAGCCTGGGTGGACTGTACCGGGTGGGGAGGCGGTGAAAGCTAAGATGAGGCCCGCAGGGTGGCCCCCCCCCATGATGCTGGGTCCTTGGGAGGCGGGAGAGAGGACTCAGAGAGACACCAGAGGAGACATCACCCGAGAGGCCCCACCTGAGGGTCCTGCCGGCTGCAAGCCAAGGACAAAGCCTGGGAGAAGCAACCCACAGACACATTGGTCCTGGGGACACAGCCTCCAGCCTGGCACGGAACAAGTGTCTGCTGGTTAAGCCCCTGTGTCTGTGATAGCTTGCTGTGGCAGCCAAACCAAAGCAAAACAAGGAACATCACGTTTCTTGCCATTTTGGCGGAAGGGGTATCCTTTGTGTAATACATTAATGAACCTGTGTTTTAATCTGATGTCGCTGGCACTGTGTCTTAGTCCTGTCTTGGGTGTTGTCTATAGCCATGTTGCAAAGTTGTGTGGCTTGCAGCTGGGTTCTTCCTACCTCACTTAGCAATACCAAGAACATCTTCCTCGTAGTCCAAAGGGTGTAGCCCTGTTCCCACATGTTTTCGGCTGCAGAAGGACTTTATGGTCGTCACAGCTCCTGGGTTGGTTTTGTATGGCTGTTCTCTGGCCGGTCGATAATACTTGTCCCTTTGGTTGTGCCAGTTGGATGAGAGTAATAGTTGCTAACCACTGTTGCAGGCTTATTAGGGGCCAGACATGGTTCTGAGGGTTTTATATGGGTCAGTGCACTTAGTGCTTTTTACGATGTCATTTTGTAAACAGGTTTGCAACAGAGCTTTCTCCTTTGAGAATAGTTTTAGTTTAGAATGATACATACTCCAGTGTTTTTTTGTTTTGTTTTTGAGATAGGGTCTCGCTTTGTAGTTCCGGCTGACCCTGAGCTCACTATTGTAGCCCAGGCAAGCCTTGAACTCAGCAATCTTCCTGTCTCTGCCTCCCGAGTGCTAGGATTACAGGAGTGAGCCACCACGTCCGGCTCCAGTGTTTTTGTTATCTATTCTTTGCTAGAATAGAATATCTGACCGTCTCAATCTGGCTCCAATGCAGGGTGGCATGGCGGGGAGAAACAGTCCGAGTCAGGGCAGGCAGGAGGCAGCGGCTTCGTTCTTCCTCCCTCTTGTTCCATCCACAGGAGGACCTCAGTCAGTGGACTAACCTAGTATCACACCCATGATCCAGTCACTTCCAACATGCCCACCAGTGAGTACATGATGCTTTGGGGGAACATTTAGATATAAGCTATAACATTTACTTTTTGAAAAGATTAATTTTAATTTGGATATATGCAGAAAACAATGACTCGGGGCTCATCCCTATTAGTTTCTCTGCAGTATCCCTTTGTCTAACTAAGCTGATTGAAAACATTATGCATTCACACACAGAAAAAGTACAGAAATTATAAGCGCTCAGCTCGACTTAGAATAGTTCATGAAGTGTGCACACTCACGAGCTAGCGACAGAAAGGGATTAGTTGTTACTTCTGCGCATGCTCTCCACTTTTTTTTGTTTTTTGGACGCAGGGTCTCGCTTTGTAGTTCAGGCTGGCCCTGAGCTCACTAGCCCAGGCAAGCCTCGAACTCAGCTTCTGCCTCCTGAGTGCTGGGATTACAGGTGTGAGCCACCACACCCGGCACTGTGGTATGTGGTGTTGATGGCTGGTGGGTGTGAGTCACCACGCCCATTATTGTACGTGGTTACCGGGATCGAACTCAGGACCTTACGCTTGCAAGGCAGGCGCTGTAACCACTGAGCTAGATCGAACTCAGGACCTTACGCTTGCAAGGCAGGCGCTGTAACCACTGAGCTAAATCTCCAGCCCTCATACTCTCAACTCTTATTTAACCTATGTCCTGTTTTCCCATAGCGGGAATTAGTGTTTTGCTTTTTTGTTTTCATCTTTTAAGGTGCTAGGGTTGGAACCTATGTATGCTAGCCAATTGCTCTCCCCGACCTCCATTTCCCTCTCAGAAGTTAGTTTTGTGTGACATCCCCGGCCTGGGGACTGCACCTAGGACATTCTCAGTGAGGGGTCCCTAGCTTCTTTACGTTTTTTTTTTTTTTTCAATTTTGAGATATAGTCTTGCTAAATTGGACTTTAATTTGGAATCTTCCTGCTTTAGCCTCCTGTGTAGCTGGAATTAGAGGACTGCACTCCAGTGTCTAGCTTGCTTACTTTTTACATTTTATATAAATGGGTTCATGGAATGTAAGCTCAGTTGTGCCTGGCTTTTTGTGTTCGTTCTGTGATGCTTGTAGATTGGAGCATGTCACGTATGCATTAGTGTCTGAGTGTTCATGGTGCCTGTAGCTGTCATTTGATGTGGCTTCTCTGCTGTCTCAAGAGCACCGCAGTCTGGTGGCTTCCAAATAGCACAGGCTCTCTTCACAGTCGGGCTGCGGGAGCAGGGGAAGATGAGGGAGCCCAGTGGGGTCCTGGGAGCCCCTCTGCACTGTCCTCTCGGGGAGCACGATTGCGAGAGCCCCACCCCTTGAGCCAGCCCTCCCCCCAGGCCCCGCAGCCTCCTTCATCACATAGGTTGGGTGGGATTTCAGCAGCTGGATCTGGGGGGACACAACACGCAGACCCCAGCCTCCTGGTGCGATCATACCATGATCTGTTTACTGTTCTTGTCTTTATAACATCTAGTTAGAGTCATTTCTAGTTTTTTGTTTTGTTTTTTAATTTTAAAAATGTTTCCTAGTACGTGGTGCAATGCAGAGCGATTATTCTGCTTGGGGCCTGGTGTGTCCAGAACAGCTCTCTTTGTACTTCTGCTCCCCCAGTGCTGGTTTGGGTGGCCCTGGGTGTCCCTTCCCAGCAGATCCAGTCGCTGTCCGTCTATCTGCCCGGGGCTCCAGGGTTTCACGAGGACTTTTTTTTTTTTGAGACAGGGTCTCGCTTTGTAGTTCAGGCTGGCCCTGAGCTCACTATGGTGCCCAGGCAAGCCGCCGCGAACTCAGCAATCCTCCCGTCTCTGCCTCCCGAGTGCTGGGATTACAGGCATGAGCCACCACGTGCGGCATTGTGGTATGCGGTGTTGATTGTTGGTGGGCGTGGAGACACGCCCAGTGTTATATGTGGTTACCGGGGATCAAACTCAGGACCTTGCGCTTGTGAGGCAGGCGCTGGAACCACTGAGCTAACCCTCCGGCCCCCACGAGGACTTTCTTCTGGAGCAGATTGTATTGGAAGGCAACAGGAGAGGAAGAGCATATTGCGTTGTCCTTTAATTGGAAGATGAGTGTGTATGAGAAAAATTAGAGAGCAGAGAAAAGCAATAAAGGAAATAACAGTGTTGCTCTCCCTTCAAAGCCAAGTGCAATTAACCCAAACATTTTAGCAGCTGTTTTTCTTTTTGGCCTACTTCTGTGGATGCATGTTTAAAAAAATTTTTTAATAGGAGCCACGAGACACATTGTTTTTCTGTTCTGCTTTTCCCATGTAGCATTTGAATGATTTTTTTGTTTGTATAATGGTGTCATTACAGATGATGTTTAAATGCCATCATCCTGGGGCTGGGGGTGTATGGCCCAGGGGTAGAACACGTGGGTAGCTTGGATGAGTCCCCGGGCTCAACCCCAGTGTCAGCCCCGACCCTGAGAAAGAGAACAAGATGGTGTTTCCAGGAGCTGGCGACTCTCCTGGGCCTTGCCAGTGCCTTCTGTGCTCACAGGTTGACCAGTGTTTTCCTGTGAGTGCTGCTGTCCAAAGCAGTCACTCCGAAAACAAACACGGGAACCCTGGGGGTGTCACGCGGCGAGAAGCCACCTGTGGGGTTGGGGTTGCGCGGCAGCGGAGCTGTGCGCGCGGAACAGTCTGGCGCGTGACTCCTCCGCGGAGAGCTCGCCAGCTATCGGGAGGGGAGTGCGGGCCGCGTACTTCACGCAGGCAGAGAAGGAAACAAATTTATAGCGTGGAGACTAAAAATAGCTTGTTGATTCATCCATTGATTCACCCCGTAAATATTTACTGCACACTGATTGGGCAGCTCCAGTGTTGGGGCTGGAGCAAAAACGTGAGGGGGAGGCCTGGCGTCAGGCGTGCACCCCGGCGCTCGCTGTGCTCTCCGAAAAACGCCATTCGCTCCGCTTTCTCCCTGGCCGCGCCGTCGCAGGTATTTTCTGTGGTTCACCGTTTCTTTCCACTTACCCGGTTCAGTGGTGGTGGTTCCATTTCCCGGGAGGGCGAGGCTGAGAGGGATTCAGAACTAGCTCAGGATCCCACAGCGTGTAGGCTGCTGCCTTCCTGCCTCCTGGGGTCTTGGGGGAGTTCCCTGTCTGCCTACTCTGAAGGAGCCCCTCTGCTGAGTGGTGTTTTGTTTTCGAGAAAGCGTTATCATACATAGTTTGGGCTGGCCTTGAACTCACAGCAATCCTCCTGCCTCAGCCTACTGAGTGCTGGGATTCCAGGTTTGCACCACCACATCTGGCCACAATGACGTATTCTTATCTGTTTAACTTTTCCCTCCTGTTCTTCTAGCCCACCCACAAAATGCAGGATCCTGAGAACATCACCTGTGTGTGTCCTTTTTTTTTTTTTTTTTTTGAGACAGGGTCTCGCTTTGTAGTTCAGGCTGGCCCTGAGCTCACTATGTAGCCCAGGCAAGCCTCGAACTCAGCAATCTGCCTGCCTCTGCCTCTGCCTCTGAGTACTGGGATTATAGGCATGAGTCACCTTGTGTGGCTTTGTGGTGTGTGGTTACTGGGGATCGAACTTGGGACCTTGTGCTTGTAAGGCAGATGCTGGAACCACTGAGCTAAATCCCCAGCCCACCCTGTGTGTGTCTTATGGTAGGAATTCCAGGGCTCAGCACAAAGTCTGCTATTTGTTCATTGATCGAATGAGTGAGTGACTAATAGGAGTCTGGGATCCAGTGAGATCTGTCTGCTCCCTGCACCCTTAGCTTTACTCAGAACGTGACTAATCCTGGGGTTCTCTGTTCCTGTTCCCTGGGACTTGGGGTGAGGGTGGACTCTGAGGGTGGAGCCAAAGGAGGGAAACAGTGGGAACCCCTGCGCAGACCGGACCTTCTCCTCTCTTCCCTCCCTCCTTCCGCTCCACCACTGCTTCTGGTCTGGCTGCTCCTTCTCTCAAAGACCTGAGTTCCAGATCTCTGACGGATCTCATGTCTGCATCTGGCTGAGGGTGCCCCTGTCACTGTCCTTGGAGCAGAGATGTCCCCAGGAGCTGCCACCTGCTGTTCTGTCTGGAAACGGAGTTCTCCTGAGTAGCAGCACCTGCTCTGTTTCCAGCAGTGCGCTGGAAGCTGTGGGGCCAGGGCCTTAGGGGTGGGTGGGGGAGAGAGAGAGAGAGACAGAGACAGAGACAGAGACAGAGAGAGACAGAGACACCATTGGCCCGGAAAACCTGGGACTCAGCTTCAAACCCAATCCGAGTGCTCCAGTGTGGGGTTGGCGTTGGAACTTTGAACTATTTAACTTTTGGCTTTTGAGACAAGGTCACGTTGCCCTTGAACTCTTGGTAATCCTCCTGTCTCAGCTTCCTGAGTGCTGGGACAAGGGGATTGCCCCACCACATCCAGCAGGACTTTTAAACAGCAGGTCCCTGGCCCCACATCCTGAAGGCAGTAATTCCTGTTAGATGTAGTAGCTAGATTATTAATTTTTTTGTACTGCCTGGTATCCACTCAGGGCCTTTGCCTGTTAGCAGGTGCTGTACCACTGAGATGCACCTCCAGCCCCTAGAATTAGTATTTACTTACTTTTTAGCAGTGTTGAGGATTGAGCCTAGGGCATTATGCATGCTAGGAAAGTGCTACACTGCTGAACCACACCTCCAGCCCCCAGAATTATGTAAAATCCTGTTTCCCATTGTTATGTGTTTCTCTTTGATATGTGTGTGTGGGGGGGCTGAGACAGGATCTTGCTGCATAGCTCAGGGTAGCCTTCAATTAACCCTGTATCTCTGACTGGCCTTAAACTTGTGATCATCCTTCCTTAGCTTCCTGAGTGCTGGGATTATACTGCTGATTTTTTTTTTTTTTTTGTAGTACCAGGGTTCAAACTCAGTCCCTGAGCTTGTAAGGCAGGCACAGTGGCACTGAGCCAAATCCTCAGCCTCAGAATTATATCTTTAATGAGTAGCTATTAAGTGATGTTGTTTCAGTTTCTTTGTGCTATTATAAATTAAACTTGGTCTGTAGAGGTTTTTGTTTGTTTTGCTTTGCTTTTTTTTTTTAAACTGATAATAGGTGTATTAAAATAGCTGCCTCCCGGGGCTGGGGATTTAGCTCAAGTGGTATGGCATCAACCCTGGATGCACCTGAGTTTGATCCCTGGTACTGCAAAAAAAAAAAAAAAAAAAAAAAAAAAAAAAAAAAATAGCTGCTTCCAACATCCTTAGTTCCTGGCTTTGTGCTGATGGAAGTCTCAGGAGAACAGAGCGGGTCCCTGCAAGGTGATCTCTTATAGGGACTCCCAAGCTTCAGCAGGTGTGGCTGCCCTGCAGGGGCCATTCCTGTCCTCAGGGCCCTGAGATAGCACCTCCCCCTCGGGGATTTCCTGTTGCAGCTGCTGGGCTGGTTCTAAATCCACTGGTCCTGGTCTCTCTAAAAGCCACCACTGTGGTGTGGCCTCCTGACCCACTTGTTGGTTGAAGACAAACAGGGCTGAGCGAATGGGACGAAGCTCAGCAGTGTCTACACACAGCCTCCCTCTGCAAGCTGTGGAGGATTTCTTTTTTTTTTTTTTTGAGACAGGGTCTCACTTTGTAGTTCAGGCTGGCCCTGAGCTCACTATGAAGCCCAGGCAAGCCTGGAACTCAGCAGTCCTCCTGTCTCTGCCTCCCGAGGGCTGGGATGACAGGCGTGAGCCACCACGCCCGCACTGTGGTATGTGGTATTGATTGTTGGTGGACATGAGTCACCACGCCCAGCATTGTAGGTGGTTACTGGGATGGAACTCAGGGCCTTGTGCTTGTGAGGCAGGCGCTGGAACCAATGAACTAAATCTCCGGCCCCAGGAGGATTTCATTTTTAATTGTTTTGGTTTTATGAGAGAGGGTTGCCCTGTGTATTTCAGGCAGAACCCAGACTCATCGAAGTCCTCTTGCCTGAGGAGTGCTGGGATTGCAGGTATGCACCACCACAGCTGGCTGAGAATTTCCTCAGGAGTAGTTTTCTGGAAGACTTTTAAAAGGGGTTTTCTGCTCAGTTCTGGGACTAGAACCAGGGCCTGACACCGAGCTCCAGCTGTAGCCCTGGAAGACTTGGGCTCAGGTGGAGTGTGTGGGCAGCAGCGCTCTCACTGCCCTTTCCTGGTGGCTTTCTGGAAGGGCTCTGCCATGCTTACCTGTGACAATCTGAACTGCCCAGGGGTTGGAATTTGGGCCGTGGCATCAGCCCCTGCCTTTTTACACAGTAAATGGCCCGGGATGAGCTGGGTGAGCTGGGCTCCTCCTGGTGGCCTGTCCAGTGGGCGCTTAAGACATGGGTGGGAGCCTGCAAGCTTAGAGCGCTTTTGCCGAATGAAAGGAAATCTAGCAGTTTCTCCTAGGAGAGGCCCCGATGCAGTCATGTGGGGCGTCCCTGCTCCAGCTGGCGGAGCTGGTGGAGTCCTGGGGGCGTCCTGCCTGCTGGGGGCGCTGCATACCTCAGGACACCTCAGGCTCCATGCCCAGCACGCCATCCCTTTTGCCAGACGCCATGCCCTCCCAGGAGCAGGAGTGGTAAGCACTGGTGCTGTCCAAGCGCCTGGTGGGCTTCCCATCGGCATCCGGCGCCCCGGCCGTGGCCAGGGTGGAGCAGTGCTGTGGGGTGCTTGCGAGTCCCCACAGAAGCAGAGGACAGAAAACGTTCCCGTGTAGGCGGCAGCTCCCCGAGGCAAGTGTTGGTGCCGGAGCACTGGGGTCAGGAGCGAGGATTCGGGCAGGACTGTGTTCGGGCTCTGCCGCCTCCTGGCCATGTGGCCCTGGGTGAGTGAGCTCCTCTTCCCAGACATGGTGACGCTGCTTGGTGGTTTGGAGGACAGAATGAGTTCGTGTGTGAAGTCAGTTCATGTAAGGCGTGCTGGCCGCCATTGTGAGGCCAGAGGGAGGAGAGGGCGGGCCGGGCTGCATGCTGGCCCCCGGGTGTGTTCTGCTCTGTCCCTCACGTGGGTTGCTCCTGTGGTTGCTGGCCACAGTTCAGAGGTGGCCGTCACAATCTGCACTGGGTGACACGGCCAGCTACGGTGGCTGTGGGGTCAGTCTGCACCCCGGGTGTGGTTCTGCCTTTGCCACTGCAGAGGCTCGGAGACAGTTTTCTCCTGTACAGAGGGTAGACGGAAGCGGACTGTGGGTAGGAGCAGGGGAAGGGAACTCAGCGCTCTCCCACCTGGAAGGCTTTACCATGGCGCTTGGCACACACTGGGCACGTGACATGCACTTTTGCTTATCTTCTGCACCTGCAGAATTTCCTTGCGTGGAATCCATTTGTTCCCTAGTGTTTTGTGAGCTCTCCTAGGAGAGCAGGGTGCTGTAGGCTAGGAAGGAACCCGGGGGATTAATCTGCCGTCCACAGGCTCTGACATCTGCACACAGCTGGGTGAGCAGGACCTGCTGTCTGACCTGGGAGCTGTGATGAGATCTGAGGCTGCCATCCAGAGCTGGGCACCCTTGGGCAGCGGGTGAGATCAGTCTGTGTGTAAGACACACACACACACACACACACACACCCCCCCACCCACCCACCCACCCATACTGGAAATCGAACTCAGAACCTTGCACTTGCCAGGCAGGTACAGTGTCACTGAGCTACATCCCTGGCCTAGCATGCACACACTTATCCAGTTGTCAGTGTACTTTGCATGACATAATCCCCCACAGTACACCTTGTGCTCATTCCATATCAGTGTGTAAAACCTTTCTTTTATTTTGTGAAGAGAAAACAATTGCATGAATATTACACTGCATATCATTAGCTGCATAGTACTGAGCAGATAAGACTTACACCAAAAAGGTTTTTACAAAAAAGAAACATAACACAAATCTTTCTTTTCAGTGAATGGATAAACTATTAGTACAAATTTATAAATGTGTATATGTTGCAGTATTTTGAAAGCAATGGAATTTGTAATCTGGGGAAGTATGTGAATTTCTCCCTATTTCCTGTTTCTCTCTTCTATTTTGCTCTTTACACTGGACCTTCAAGTTATGACCAGCCTGACTTACGAACAACTTAGGTTAATTAGGTTAATGGAAGATTCATTTGCCTCTTGTTATTTATAGCGCATATCCAGGTAAACATCCAGAACTCAGCTTTTTTTTTTTTTTTGAGACAGGGTCTTGCTTTGTAGTTCAGGCTGGCTCTGAGCTCACTATGTAGCCCAGGCAAGCCTCGAACTCAGCAATCCTCCTGCCTCTGCCTCCCGAGTGCTGGGATGACAGGTGTGAGCCACCACGCCCGGCACTGTGGTATGTGGTATTGATAGCTGGTGGGCGTGAGTCTCCACGCCCAGCATTGTATGTGGTTACTGGGGATTGAACTCAGGACCTTGCCCTTGCGAGGCAGGTGTCAGAACCACTGAGCTAACCCTCCAGCCCTCAGCTGTTTTGACTTACAACCACTCCTTCCTTCAGAGCTGACTGAGTTCTTAAGGGTCCATGTAAAAGAAGGCATGCAATGTTTGGGCTTCTGTGTCTTATTCACTTAACATTATGCTCTTAAATTGGATCCATTTACCTGTAACACCTTTTTAATATGTTTTTCTTAGAGACAGGGTCTCACTAAGTAGTTCAGACAAGGCTTGAAATCTCTGTGTAGCGCAGGTTGACCTCAAACTCAGTGATCCTCCTGCCTCCGCCTCCTGAGTGCTGGCTCATCTCATTAAGTTGTTATCCTAATGCCTTTCTTGTGCCAGTAAATAGAGGCACCATAGTTTTGTCTTACCAGCCTTCCACTGGTGGACATTTAGGTGATTCCTAATGAGTTGCTGTGTCTCCGTGGGGTTTTGGTCTGCTTCGTGTTTAAACTCGGGTCTGTTTGTACCCGAGAATCTGTTCTATGCTCGTGTGCCAGGCCGGTCATGTGTAGGAACATACGTGTCCTGTCTCAAAGCTTTTCCTCAGGTGCTGCTTGTTTTGCCTCTGGAGGTTTGGGTTTGTCAGTTCTGGTCTCCGGAAATGAGGACAAGAAAGCCCGTAAGCGTGGAGCTGTTGGGTGTGACTGTTTCCTTCTTTGGGGGCGCTGGGGGTCGAACACAGGGCCAGGCACATACTGGCAAGTGCTATACACCTGGCCCTGCCCCACCCAGAGCAGATGTTTTCTCAGGGTGTCCTGACTGTAGGGGTGCCAAGCCAGCTCCTTTGTTAGGCTAGTTACCTTGTCCAGCAATATTGTTCCCTCCTGTATTTGCCTTCTCTTTGTAGGTAAGCAGATGACAGCACACCAGTGCTGATTTGGTGGACAGACTTACAACCTGGTTTTTTTTTTTTTTTTTCTTTTTGGAGACAGGGTCTTGCTTTGTAGTTCAGGCTGGCCCTGAGCTCACTATGGTGTCCAGGCAAGCCGCCGCGAACTGTCTCTGCCTCCCGAGTGCTGGGATTACAGGCGTGAGCCACACCCAGCATTATATGTGGTAACTGGGGATTGAACTCAGGTCCTTACGCTTGCGAGGCAGGCACCGGAACCACTGAGCTAACCCTCCGGCCCTACAATCTGGTTTTTAGTCAAAGTATTAAAATCTGCTTTGGTTTTTCTTACATGAGTAATACGAACAAGAAGCAATGTATTGCCGGGCGTGGTGGCTCACGCCTGTAATCCCAGCACTCGGGAGGCAGAGACAGGAGGATTGCTGAGTTCAAGGCTTGCCTGGGCTCCATAGTGAGCTCAGAGCCAGCCTGAACTACAAAGCAAGACCCTGTCTCAAAAAAAAAAAAAAAAAAAAAGGAAAAAAAAAAAGAAGCAATGTAACTAGATTATTTCCAGTTGGTGCAACTTTTGCTTTTATGTTTGTGTTTGGTATTGGGAGTTGAACCCAGGGACACTCCATCACTGAGCTGTACCCTCAGGCCTTTCTGTTCGTGTTATTATTTTGAGATGGGCCTTTGTCAGGTTGCTGAGTTGTGCAGGGATGGCTCAAATTTGGGATCTTCCTGCCTCAGCCTCCCAGAGTGCTGGGATTACAGGCGTGTGGCACTGCATCTGGCTTAACCAGAAGAATAATGGTTGCTATTGACAAATGAGAAAATTGTTTTATGTTTTATTTCTTATCTGGGAAAACAGTTTATAAGAAGTAATATCCAATAATAAAAATTCATCGATTGGCTATTATGCACAGGATACTGTACTAGTCCCTTTATAGGTAAAAGCCCTAATTCTCACCATCATTCAACCAGGCAGCACACAGTGTTGTCATTGTACAGATTGAAACATAGGAATTAGAAATGAGCAGCCCAGCTGGGCATGGTCATGCACACCTGTAATCCTAGCATTTGGGAGGCTGAGACAGGAGGATCACTGGGAGTTTAAACCCAGCCTGGACTATACGGTGAGACTCTGTCTCCAAAAACAAAAACAAACACAGTAACAACAAGAAAGAATTGAGTAGCCCAAAGCCGCACACCCAGTGGGGGAGCTAGGTTGGGAGTACACCCAGGGTCCCCCCATCTTGACTGTGGGACAGTTCCTTTGGCCTAACCTGTTACCCATCTGTAATCCTAGTGCTCTGGGGGGCTGAGGCAGGGGTCTGTAGGTTTGAGTCCAGCCTGCTGGGCAGTTAGTGACTTAGTGGGAATCTGTTGCAAAAATAAATAAAATTTAAAGGGGGGTGTGTCTAGGGGGATGCGATTCAGTGCAGACACCCTGGGTTTAATCCCCAGTATGGCAAAATAAAAACCAAGAATATACAGATACACATACATATACTTAGCCTAGGCTACCTGACTGCTGCTGTGAAATTGTGTTTGCCTGATTTCTGTTCTTTTTTTTTTTTTGAGACAGGGTCTGGCTTCGTAGTTTAGGCTGACTCTGAGCTCACTTTGTAGCCCAGGCAAGCCTCAAACTCAGCAATCCTCCTGCCTCTGCCTCCGGAGTGCTGGGCTGATTCCTATTCTTGAGTGTTCTCTCTGCCTTGGCATGCAGGTGTGTGTGTGTATGTACACTGTGTGTGTGTGTGTGTGTGTGTGTGTAAGGATTCTGCCTTGTAGCCCATCTGTCCCCCCATCTTGACTGTGGGGCAGTTCCTTTGTCACAGGAGGTGGCAGACAGTTCAGTCTGCCGTTCAGAGACAACAGCGTCCGCGACACAGGTGGCAGCTGCCGTGGCTCAGCCTCACGTGGTTAGTTGTTCTTCTGCCGCCCCCACCCCGGGTGACTGAAGCCCCCACAGGTGCACACCAGGGTCCATGGGAGCCCGACGGCACCTCCTCTGTTGGGACAGATGTGGGGAAGTGCGGTCACTTGTGGAAACCTGCCGCTAAGCTAAGCTTGCAGGACCCAGAATCCTCCCAGCCCAGCAGAGCCCTTGGGACTCTGGCAGTGGGTTCTTAGGGGGGAATCAAACCACACTGAGACATCTAAATAAGCCGCTTCGGTCCTCGTTCTGTTTCCCTTCAGGATTCCCCGTGCTGTCCGCCCAAGTTCCACCCCTAGCACTGGCTGCTGTCTGCAGAAGTAGGACGGGCCTGGCCCCAGGGTCCACAGAGGCCACAGGAACTGAGGACCGGGTTCACTTCCCACTGTGCCAGGGTCCACGTTTCCCCTCAGCCTGGGGAAGTGACTCGGCCTTGCCTTACTGGAGGGGGAGGGGCGTGAGGGGGAGGGGCGTGAGGCTGTCTTTCCAAACCATTGTGTGTAAATGCAGGGAGTCAGTCTAACACGGAGAGGTTGTCAGTTAAATCCGGAGCGGAGTCTCCCCTTCTTGTTCTGTTGGCACCTGGTCCGGACACAAAGCTACAGCAGCGTCTTTGAGGATGGTCCGGCGCGGTGGTCAGGAATCTTAAGTTCTGGGGAGTGATGAACAGAAGTCCTATTGAAATTGTATGCACAAAGTGAAATCTGACAAAACATCGTGTTAACTCCCCGGGCCGAGGCACCGTGTGGCCTCCCTAAGCTGTTGGACCTTTTCCCGCTGTCCTGGCTTGTCCTGTCCTGGTCAGCTCCACTGGGTCGGGTCTTTCCTGTGGCCCCTACCCAGCCCCAGGCTAAAGAGCGTTTATTTCCAAGTACTTGTAGCAAAATCCAGACCAGTGATCTCTTCGACCTTTCTCAAACTGTGTCCAGGCCCAAGGGCTCTGCTGGGCTGTATCCTGCATTCGTTATGCCCAGCCTGGAGCTCTGAGACGGGGCTGCTCCCAGCGGAGCCCGGCGGGAAGGAGGAGAAGGAAGCAGAGAAGACTGGAGCCTCCCAGGGCCCCAGCGGTGCACAGAGGGGCACACGTGAGGGGCCCCAGGCGGGAGGGGGATCTGTGTGTGGATCTGTGGGCTGATCTGCATTGCTGCTTATTACTCTGCACACCAGGCTTATGGTGAACCTCGGCGAGTTGCTGATTTCTTTAGGACTCAGTTTATCCACCATGGAAATGGGGATGATGCTGGATTCTAGCTTGCAGTATTGTATACATTGAGTGGGATAGTGTATTTCTTTTTTTTTTTTTTTTTCTGAGACAGGATCTCACTTTGTAGTTCAGGCTGGCCCTGAGCTCACTATAGAGCCCAGGCAAGCCTTGAACTCAGCGATCCTCCGGCCTCTGCCTCCTGAGAGCTGGGATGACAAACGTGAGCCACCACATTGTGGTGGGTGGTACTGATGGCTGGTGGGTGTGAGTCACCATGTCCAGCATTGTTGTATGTGGTTATTGGGGATCAAACCAGGGACCTTGGCGCTTGCCAGGCAGACGCCAGAACCACAGGGCTAAATCCCCAGCCCAGTGTGTTTCTTATTTTGAACTTTTTACCTGCAGCCCCTCCCCCCATGGCCTCTGCCGCAGTCCGAATGTTGACTTCACTTGCTCGTGCCAGGGCAGCAGTCTCCGAATAATCTCCCTGCTTCCAGCATTTATGATTTTGTTTGCTTGTTTGTTTATGTGATGTGGAAATTGAATCCGGGGGTTTGCTAGTGAGCTACATCCCCAGCTCTTACTAAGTTCCCTGGCCTGGCTTCCAACTTGGATCCTCCTGCCTCAGCCTCTTAAGCAGCTGAAGGGATGGGCACATTGTGCCCTCACACATGGCTTGTTTCTCTTTTGCTAATAATGTAGCTGTTTGACTAAGATAATTCACCTACTCAACACTTCACCAAATTAGTGTATACAGTTCAGCAGTTTTTATATGTTCACAGGATTGTACAGTCGTGACGGTCGACTCTAAAATGTTTCATACCTGCCAGGTGTGGCGGTGCCCACCTGTGGTCCCGGTGCTCTGGAGCCAGGCAGGAGGCTGGCAAGTTCCAGCCCAGCCTGCGCAACTTAGTGACTCTCTGAGATCCTATCTCAGAATAAAAGTAGGCGGAGTGTGGTGTCTCTCGTAGCAGGGCACGGGCCCTGGAGGAAGAACTGTCTCATTCACCGCCCCCCTATGGAGAGGTGTGGTGGCCTGAGTGCCCGGGGGGCTGCGGGGTGAGGGGGACGCGGCAGAAAGAAGCCCTGATTGTTTGATTTGTCGCTGTTACTAAGTGATCAGTAAATAAGTTCACCTGCAAGTCTAGTTAATCCTGCATGGAAAGTACACAAGTGACACCACAGTAAAGAGCGAGTGAGATGAACATCAGATTGATTTAAATGAGCGGGATGTGGGGCTGATTACACAGGACCCAGGTATCTCAGAGTCTTTTGTTTCGCTTTACATTCGTTTTTTTGGTGGTGCTGAGGATTGAGCCCAGGGCTACATTCCTAGCCTCCTTTAAAACAGGGTCTTGCTGGGTGTGATGCCTCACACCTGTCATCCCAGTACTCTGGAGGCTGAGGCAGGAGGATTGCCAGCAGTTCGAGGCTAGCCTGGGCTACGTAGTGAGTTCAAGACCAGCGTGAACCACACAGCCAGGCCCTGTTTCAAAAACAAAACAAAACAAGAGTCTGGTTGAGTTGCCCAGGGGCCTCACACAGCCTCAGCCTCCCAGGGTACTAGGTTTACAGGTTCCACCACGACTGAGTTCCGAGTCCTGACGTCAGCCTGTGCCAATCGCTGAGCCTGTTTGCAGTCAGATTCTGAGGAAGGAAAGGGGAGGACGTGCTCTTGTTTTGTGTCACACAGGTGCTTCAGAGAGGGTGTGTGCCTCGAGACTTCAGGGCGTCAGCCAGGGTCCCGGAGGCCACACGGGCGAGGGGCAGGGCTCCTGGAGCTTCTGTTTCTTCTCAGGTGCGCCTGTGTTCGCCCGAGCACGCTCCCCGGCGGTTACTGGACGGAGGATGCTATTTTTAAGGAAGAGCGTCATGTTTCATCATGGAAATTTTGAGCGTCAGAGCGGGCAGCTTGCTGGCGGGCTGGGCCGCTCGCTGCTGTGGGAGGGCGCGGTCCGTCGGGTCAGCTCTGGCCCAGCCCGGCCGTTCATTCGGGAGAAAGAGGAGGGTCCAGGGCCGGACGTGTGATTATGTGAGTCATCGTTGCTGTCTGGTGGCTTTTGATTCAGTTTGTGGCATCTGGGGAGCAGGCATGCTGGGTTCCTGCTCCCCTCCTGCGGGAGCAGCAGCGGGAGGCCCTGGCATCCTTCGCCAGCACCTGTGTGTGCTCCCGAAGGCCAGGCTGCCCGAGGGAAGGGCCCAGGGCTTCCCTTGCCCCGGTGGGGTGACCTGGAGCTGCGGCTGGGTGCTGGGGTTGGTGCTGTGGGCAGGGCCTCAGGTTAGGGTTCCTGTGGCCGCTCCCTGGCCAGCAGCCTGGCCCAGCGTCGTCAGATTGGCTCTGAGACATCAAAGGAGCTGGGCCGAGAGGAGCCCCTCCTGCTCTGCTGTGTTTGGGGACGGTCCCGGGGCACGGCAGTGCGGGAGGGACCCTCGCCAGCATCTGGACACGGGCTGCTTCTGGCTTGGACTCTTCCCCCTTCCTTCCCCCTCTCGCTTGCAAGATTTAGAGAGTAGTAGTAGTGCTTGGGACTCATCTACTTCTTTTTTTTTTTTTGCTTTTTGAGACAGGGTCTCGCTTTGTAGTTCAGGCTGGCCCTGAGCTCACTAGGCAGCCCAGGCAAGCCTCAAACTCAGCAATCCTCCTGTCTCTGCCTCCCGAGTGCTGGGATGACAGGTGTGAGTCGCCACACCCAGCATTGTATGTGGTCACCGGTATCGAACTCAGGGTTTTGCGCTTGCAAGGCAGGCCCGGAACCACTGAGGCAAATCTCCAGCCCAATCTACTTTTTATTTTTTATTTTTTTTGAGACAGGGTCTCGCTTTGTAGTTCAGGCTGGCTCTGAGCTCACTATGTAGCCCAGGCAAGCCTGGAACTCAGCAGTCCTCCTGCCTCTGCCTCCCGAGTGCTGGGATTACAGGCGTGAGCCACCACGCCCGGCACTGTGGTATGTGGTATTGATGGCTGGTGGGCGTGAGTCTCCACGCCCAGCATTGTATGTGGTTTCCGGGGATCAAACTCAGGACCTTGAGCTTGTGAGGCCGGTGCCGGAACCACTGACTTAACCCTTCGGCCCTCTACTTTTTATTTATTTTTATTTTTTATTTTTTTGAGACAGGGTCTCGCTTTTTAGTTCAGGCTGGCTCTGAGCTCACTATGTAGCCCAGGCAAGCCTCGAACTCAGCAATCCTCCTGCCTCTGCCTCCCGAGTGCTGGGATGACAGGCGTGAGCCACCATGCCCAGCTCTACTTTTTATTTTTAAAGAAATTCTACTGCTGGGCAGTGATTTGGGTGTGTGAACAAAGTGGGGAAACACCGCTTCTTAGCAGCCCCTGAGGACAGCTGTGGCCCAACCCAGGCTGCTCTAGAGAAAGCTTTCCGAGGAGAAAGGGCGAGGCGGGCGTGGCGTGGCATGTACCTGTGCGAGGAGGGCGGGCTCCACCCTATGGGAGTGGGCGTGGCCCGGGTTGGGGGCTGGCCTTGATGGTGTGGTTTGTCTTTCTGACAGGTGCTGTGAGTGGCTGAGGTGCTGTGGTAGAGGGGAGCCCAGACCCCGCACTGTCTGGCTGGGACACCCCGAGAAAAGGGACCAGAGGTACCCTCGAAATGTCATCAACAACCAGAAGTACAATTTCTTCACCTTTCTTCCAGGGGTATGTGCCATGTCCACAGTCTTTTCTTTTTTTCCCATAATTTCTTTCTTTATATTTTCTTTTTTCAGTACTGGAGATAGAACCCAGGTCTCGGTACATATTAGGCAAGTGCTTTCCCACCAAGCTACATCCCCAGCCCTTTTTATTTATTTATTTATTTATTTTTGAGACAGGGTCTCGCTTTGTAGTTCAGGCTGGCCCTAAGCTCACTATGTAGCCCAGGCAAGCCTGGAACTCAGCAATCCTCCTGTCTCTGCCTCCCGAGTGCTGGGATGACAGGCGTGCGCCACCACGCCCGGCTAGCCCTTTTTACTTTATGTTGAGTCAGTCTCACTAAACTGCCCAGGGTGGCCTTGAACTTGCCATCCTCCTGCCTCAGCCTTCTGAATTTCTGGAATTACAGCACCCAGCTCCCCACCACGGATTTACAGGACGGTGCCAGTCTTACCAGACTGAGTCCCTGTGGTAGACATTGTGAATTCCCCTGTGTTTGCTTGCTGTGAGGCTGTGATAGGCACCTGCCCCCTGAGTATAACCTTTCATTTATTTGGTATATTGGGTGTAAGATTGAAAAAGGTATTTGGGGATCAAGCATTATCACTAAATCATTGAAAAAGAATACCACAGTGCTTAAGTCTTCTCCTTATCATTGTATGATCTGTGCCTAACACAGGAGAATTGGGAAATAAAAGTACATAGAGGGGAAAAAAGATAAAATGTAATCTTACCTTGGGTCAGGGATGTAGCTCAGTGGTTCTGGCATCTGCCTTGCAAGCACAAGGTCCCCAGTTTGATCCCCAGTAATCACACACCATAATGCCGGGCATAGTGGCTTATGTTTTTAATCCCAGCACTTGGGAGGTAGAGGCAGAGACAGGAGGATTGCTGAGTTTGAGGCTTGCCTGGGCTACATAGTGAGCTCAGGGCCAGCCTGAACTGCAAAGTGAGACCCTGTCTCAAAAAAAAAAAAAATTAATCTTACCTTCAAAGAGTAATTTTTTTGTTTGTTTTCTGAGACAGGGTCTTTCTATGTAGTTTTAGCTGGGCTTGAACTCACTGTGTAGCATAGGGTGGCCTTGAACTCCAAGTAATTCTCCTGCCTCAGCCTCCTGAGTGCTGAAATTACAGGTGTGAGCCACCGTAGCCAGCCCAAAAAAAGGAATTTCTTCTTAGATTTTTGTGCTTGCGAGGCAGGTGCTGGAACCACTGAGCTAACCCTCCAGCCCCCTTCTTTTCTTTTCTTTTTTTTTTTGAGACAGGGTCTTGCTTTATAATCCAGGCTGGCCCTAAGCTCACTATTAGCCCAGGCAAGCCTTGAGCTCAGCAATCCTCCTGTCTTTGCCTCCCGAGTGCTGGGATTACAGATGTGAGCCACCACGATTGGCACTGTAGTATGTGGTATTGATTGCGTGGGCGTGAGTCACCACGCTCAGCATTGTATGTGGTTACTGGGATGGAACTTAGGACCTTGCGCTTGCGAGGCAGGCGTTGGAACCACTGAGCTAACCCTCTGCCCCACTTCTTTTCTTTTTTTTGAGATAAGTTGTTGGCATGTGATTCAGGGTGATCTTGAATTTATGTAGTTCATTTGGCCCAAGCTTGCCTGGAACTTACAGGGATCCTCCTGCTTCAGCCTCCTGAATGCTGGGGTTATGGGTATGCCCAGCTTGTAAATTATATTATACAGAAGTGGATTTTTCTGGTTTATTTATTTTTTTTCTTTTTGTTTTTGAGACAAGGTTTTGCTGTGCAGTTCAGGCTGGTCTTGAACTCACTTTGTAGCCCAGGCTGGCCTTCAGTTTACAGCAATCATCCTGCCTCAGCCTCCCAGATTATAGGTGTATGTCACCACGCCCAGCTTTATAGAAGTGTTTTTAATGTAGTTTCCCACTGAGCCTTCCAAACCGTGTCTGTCAGCTGAGCCCTGAATGTCTCCTCTCTGCTGTCTGCTTTGCAGGTGCTGTTCAACCAATTCAAGTACTTCTTCAACCTCTATTTCCTACTTCTCGCCTGTTCCCAGTTTGTTCCTGAGATGCGGCTTGGCGCCCTCTATACCTACTGGGTCCCCCTGGTGAGTAGGCAGCATTGTTTGTTCAGAGCCTCAAAGACTAAAGGTAGGAAGTTCTTCGCGTTTCCACCCCAAGCACCTAAAACCAGATGGTGACCATGCCCAGCTATTAGTTTTTAGTTTGATATGGGGCTTCCTAAGTTCCCCAAGTTGGATTTGAACTTGCAGCCCTCCTGTCCCGGCCTCCCAGAGTGCTGGGATTATAGGCATGTGCCCCACACCTGGTACTACATGTGCTTTATAAATTGGGATCCCCAGGTGCCCCACAAGGTGGATGCCCTGGCCCTCCCTCCACTGGGCTTTTGCACCACAAGCGTGATGTGTGCCTGTCTGCGTCCTCCCCATTCGTGTCGTCCGTCAGCCCGGCCCAGGGAGAGTCACCTGTAGGTCTTGGGTACCGAAGAGCCACACCCCACAGCCAGCCTCATTTACCTTATAACCTGTATCTGTGCTGCAGGACACTTCGGCCACACTTAGCCAACATCTCCTGCTCTTGAAGAAACATGTATGTATGCCAGAGGGAGGTGGAATTTTGCAGGAATGTGTATGACTGAGAAATAGCTGGGTAGAAAACAGATCCGCTCTATTGATCTCTGGGTCTGTTCCTTCGCTGGTACCTTTGCTGGTTTTAATTTTTTTTTAAATCATGGTGGCTTTGTTGTATAGTTTAATTTCTGTGTTGATACTTCTACGGTGTTTACTGTAAGTGTCTTTATTTATAGTATTTTGGTCCCTTAGGGAATGGCTCCTTCCCAGAGGTGTCTCCCAGGCGTAGCTGACCTGTTGGTTTTGAGTCTGGAATGACTTCAGGCAGCCT